>JANKKI010000084.1:6007500-6297820 GCA_025175665.1 Cinchona pubescens
AAAAAAAAAAGAGTAGGGATCTATTATAATTTAAATCTATATAGATTACATGGCAGTTCTTTTCTTTTTAAAAAAAAAAAAAATTAAATCTAACACATCTTGTTTGTATATATAGGCCTCTTCTTATTTTCCAGTAAATCTTACAATTTGAAATGAGACTCTGTGAGAACATGCATAAAAATAATTTGATCTTGTTAGATATTACCCTTTTTATGTGTGATTGTTTGAATTTCCTTCTTATAAGTTGTATTAGTAATTATATTTAGTTGTAACTACTAACCAAATATTAGAGTTTGAATAACTAATTCTAAGAACTTTGGGACTAAACTATAATAACTTTAGCTTGGCTTAAAAATTAATAATATAAGATCATAAAATAGACAGTTTTAGAATACAACAAAACAAAATAAAAAAACATAGAGATGACAAGTACTACAATTAACATTGATGTATCACACATTCTAATATTACAGCTTATCACTTAATGCCCCTAAAATTGATGTGAGCCTAGTCCCTTTGTACTGCTTATATTGCCTAATAGCTAAGGGAAACAATTAGAAAACAAGAAAAGGAAAGAAATAGAGGAGAAATAAGAGAGAACAAGACACAACCGAGAGGAGGAAGAAGAGAAAAAGGAAAGAGAGAGGGAGAGACTGAGAGGAGGAGGAAGGAGCAAGACAACTCAAAAGTAACTTTTCTAATCCTCATCTACGCTAGAATGTTTGTGTTGTGTATGATCATAAAATTTCAGATTGTGTATAATCATATGGTATTATGTATGTTGTTGATCATAAAATTTTAGTTTATTGCTATCCTACAAGTAGAATTGTATTGAATTTAGGCAAGGGTCTAAATTGTGTTTGATCGTATGATTCCATGTAAATTATTGTAACTACATATATATTGGTATCAAATCCAAGTAAAGCTCTAATTATGTAAGAGTAGGGGCTGCTGCAAGTATTTTTTGCACAATGTAACATTAGCCAACAAGTTAAACATGTTTAGAAGCAAGCATTATGTGTATATAACTCATATAATATGAACTTATGTTATTGTGTGTGCAATTAAAAATCTTGACAGATTGTAGTTCATAGGAGTTAGCACCTTAATTTGCTACTTAATGATATATTATCACCATATAGATTTTAGTTCTATTAAACTCTTAACATAGGCAAATTATGGGCTGTTTTAAGGATACGCATGGGCTGTTTATGGCTATAATATCATGCTTAGTATAATGTTGTGCAGGGGCTGCTCATTTTAAAGTGTGCTGTTGAAGAGCCTAATTTATGAGTTCTTAGGTTCAAGATTAATGGGTGTCAATGGAAGGCTTAGGGGCTGAAAATTCTAGGTTTTTACTTGAGTATTAGAACCGTTGTAGGGGTTTACTATGAAGTTTAAGGGCGTTGTTGGCTTATTTAAGGCTGATTAGGTTAGCAAAATTTAACCTAAAGTTCACGTAAGTAAATTGAAATTAAAGTAATCAATTTAATCTAATTATGTTCAAAATTCTTAAATCTTGATGATACTAAAGTGAATATGTACCGATGATATTAAGTAGTGGTTAATTGCAAAGCATTAGAGGTACCTTATGTACTTGTGTATAAAATACTATACCATGTTATAATTCATGTATGTATTCATTATTTTCTTTGTCTTGAATAGATAAAATAACCTAGGATACTTATGGTTAATTGGATAGGTTAAGAAAAAGAAAGACTTTTTTTAGAAGACTATTATCTTGAACTGTGAGTATTCCTAGTTTTGTTTTAATAATATGTCTATGTGAATTTCATGTCATCGCTGAAACTTTTAATGATTTTATGTGCTACTCCATTGATTAAATTAAGCACATAATGTGATTAGTTATTTTAAAATCCTTGAGCATGATCATTTATTACTATATGTAAAATTTCGTGTGCTTGTTGTACACTCGATTATGTACTTTACCACACCTGAAGGAATTTGGTCCATGCCATGAATAAGTTAGATGCACTAGGCCAGTAGCAGACTTGGTCAAAAATAGTTTACCTATTATGGTTATGCAACCTAAACACTTTGGACGAGGCGATCGTCAGTGTTTCAGCGTGTGATTTTATATCGGTATTCTCGAGTTTATGAATTGTGGCCACTTGGTGTTGTGATTCATGGCTAAAAATTTATTATTGGAGGGATTTACTTGAATTAAGTGGTAAAAGTTGAATAAGGAGTTTTTTTCTTAACTTGACGAACAAAAAGATGACTTTCATGCGACTTCCATTTGAAGTAAAATGTATCTACTACTATTTGAATTTTATTTTGCTTGATATGTGTACTTTAATATTATGTGAAGCTTCTTAGGTTCAATTATATGTTTTGCTATAATTAACATAAATTTATTTTCTTTATGAACCTCGATGGACGTGTATAAGTTCATAATTTTTTAAAATTCATTTTTTCTTACAGATCTAAAGATTTTGTGAGAAGGTCATCTAACAACTATAAATTTTTCCTTGACTATCTATAGTTGTTTGTGCTGATTGTAAATAATTGTAACCCAATAACAATAGTGAACATAAATGAGTCATGCACGTAAACAAATACTAGTAACACAAACAAAGTTATGATAGGATATTTCAAGTTCACAAGAAATAAAACGCGTTGCGGGTTTGTGATATCAAGTTATGAACCATTCATTTTTATAAATTTTTTTTCGAGTTATCAACAATTCATAAAACTATGATTAAGCAAGCATTACACCTTAAAGTTCACAAATGCGAACAAGGCATACATCGTTTCCCTAATTCCGCGAATTTTGTTATGTGTTTGCCAAGATGGTCGCCTCTACCAAAACTTTACCAAAACTATTAAAAGAAACATATATAATACCATAATTCAAAACAACTTATCAAAATTAAGGTTTACTAACAAAATTTTATTAAATCATCAACTCGAATTTTAATATCTAGTTAGATTTTGTTTATTTTTTCGTAACTCAAATAATACATCAGTGAACGATCGTATTAAATTTGTGGTATTATATAGATATGTTGTTAAAACAAATGAACTAATACCTACCTCTTGATTTGGGTGACCTAATTGACTTTTCCCACTGCCCTTATATTAACAAGTGACGATTGATAAATGTTTTACTTGTACGTAATAGCAACATTTAGATACACTTGCCAGCCATAGTTTATTGTTGAAAACATAATAATGATGCATTTGTCCTTGCTTATTTCTAATTAATTAGGTCTCCATTCAAGAGAAGAATGGCCAAGAAGAACGGCCAAGGGTGTTGGATATTGAATACACATCAACTAACAAAAAAAAAAAAACAGAAATTTATGAGGAAAAAAATATTAATCAAAAGCTTAGAAAAAAACATGATTGACCTTGTCATGTTGCGTTTTTGTGCAAAAACTAACTCTTCTTCCGCATATGATTGCATATTCTTCTGCAGAAATCGGCAGCCTCTCCTGTGGTTGGTGGGCAGAATACTTCTTGATTCCCTTACTATTCACCTTCTGCAAAAAAAAAGTTAATTGATTTCATCAAAAAAAAAAAAGAAAAAAAAAGAAAGGGAGAATATAAAAATGGAAATTTAGAGTTACTCTTATTTCATTAGGAGGTTCACCAGAAATTGTACTGTTTTATTAGTGTTAGTTACGGATTCAGCAATACAGATTCTATCACCCAAGTCGCACGATTCGTCCAAAAATAGGAACACCCTTACTTGAAGACAATTGTGATTGTACTAGTCTCTACAGTCATATAGAATGAAACTCGCAAAAGAGGTTTTTTTTTTCGCAAGACTATTCAAGGGAGGTTGATACTTGATTCTTGTAAAGCTAGATTTTTAAGACAAATTCTCACTAATTTATACTTCTTTCAAGAAAATGCGTTGCATTAACAGCTTCGAAGCCATCGCCCAAATCATCCCCAGCCAATACTATCACCATCTTATTGATCATATTTAATTCACATTAAAACAAAAAGATTTGATTATCACAATTAACTCAATCTCTGAGTAGTCCAAACTCCTAGAAAAACAGAAGGCAACAAAAAAAGAAGGAACAAGTACAAAATTCCCTACTAACTACAATGAAATGTTGAATTACAATGATCCCACGAACAATGACCAAAAAGAAGAAAGATTGACAGTCACTTAGCTTATTCAAGCAGAGAAGAAAATCAATAGCATTAATTAGTGAATTTCTTACATATTTCTCATCATTGATAGCAGAATTGCAAGCTGCTGCTCCTGCATAGAAGTATTAAGAGATTGATATATAAAGAGAAATTAACAAACACAATTCGTTGTTTTAGATACCCTTTGGGTTGTGGGAAGAGGAGAGGTCAATTGATGTTGAAATGTGAATATTTCATATAAAAATATTTAGGTAAATCTAATTTTTAATCTATATAAATTTTCAAAGTAATATAAAATTTAATTTTATAAAATTTTACTTATATCATATATTTTATAATATTTAATTTATCCTATAAATTTTATAAATGAGATTAAACATCGAATTCACTTAAATATGTGCTTATTTCAAACTATAAGATTTGCAAAGCGTGCGTGCCGTTTCAGCTGAGATTGGAGTAATAGAAACTAATAATAAAAGAATAAGGCCCAAACCACCCATCTTTTTGTACCAGGCAAAAGTCATATACACGAGAGTTTCTGGCACGAATCCGCGAAAATGCAATCAAGACTGACTAATGTTGATGTTGACGTTTGGGGGGGTTGTTAGGCCTACAGCCTATAGGGGATGATGACTGCGTCATTTACGAGCGTCAGGAGGTAGATTTTGGAAAGTAAAATTAATTATTTTTTTTAATGAGGGGGAGGTAAGATTATATTGACTTATTTTGAGAGTCTGTTTTATAATTTTTATAAAACTTTAGGCAAGTAAGGTCTAAATTTTATAAATCGATTTAATTAAAGTTTAAATTTTTTTCAAAGGAAGTAATATAATTTTGAGGCTCTTGAGAGTAATGACTATATAAGATTTATATTTCAGAGACAATTTATAAATTTATAAAGTTTTTTGGGATAAAATTAAGGGTGTCAATGAATCGTATCGTGTCATTATCGTATTAGGTAAGATTCGTTTTTTATCATATCGCGTCATATGAGATCGTGTTATATTCGTATTTGACACGTTTATTTGAATATTGTGTTCTCATGCATGTCACCCGCTTACTTTTCTAAAATATATATCAACCTATCAGATGAGTTAAATAACATGCGATCCATTTGAATTAAAATCTCAAATTTTAATTTTTTAATGATTTAAACAATTTTTAATACTAACCTTATTTTTATAACAATTGAAAATACATTTTTATAGCTTTTTGAAATTTTTTAATAGTATTTAAAATTATTATTATATTTGATTTAATTGTATTACATCAAAATTATTATTCACAATAACTACACAACACTCCCTCCGCCCATGCATCTACCCTTCATTTTGGTTTATTCAAGGTTGTTTAGTTGTTCAGGTTTAGTTAAAAAATAAACAATGATAACAACACCATAACAGTTTACAAATGACAGAAGAGAAATAGCTAGCAAGGACTAATTAAGGACGGTGATCATCCATTATCAATCGGATTTGCAAATCATGTTAATCTGTCTCATGACTTTTAATTTAATATTGGACTCAGGCATTTATAGGATCTTCTTGGTGCAATGTTAAATTATGCAATTAAATTTTAAATAATATTGGTACGGAGAATATATAAATATGTATACTTCCTTTTGAAATGAGAATTATGCAATTCAATTAATCTTTGCTCATCCTTCAAACCATTCAGTGTTTGGTGTGTATACATTAGATTAGAGAGGGAATTTATTTTTTATTGGAGAGGGAATTTATTTTTTTGTGGGGGGTTCTAAGAATTATGATAAGAACAGTAACTTCTGCAGATGTTATACAGTGCTATTGCTTTGTCTAAAAGTTTACATAATCTTAGAGGAAGTGAAGATATTTAATTATGTGCACTAAGGGTATGTTCGTTTAGATTGAAAATATTTTCTTGAGAAAAATATTTTTCTTGAAAAACATTTTATATGAAAAAGTCTCTTTTCCATACAATTTTTTGGTATTCGGTTGACAAAATGAAAATATTTTAAAATAAATTTTTTTAATAGTTTCATCTATAATTTTATGAATACAAATTAAAAAAACTTATAACAATGGTAATAAATAGCTTAGAAGTAATTGTGGTTAATAAAAAAATTGATTTTATTAAAAATTAAATGATAGTACAATGTAGTAGTAAAATATACATAATAATGGTTATATTAGTTTGGGACTCATGATTAAGAGAAAAACGAATAGAAAAGAATTGAAAACGAAATTAAGTTTAACAAATGAAATTATAAAAGTAAGGGGGTGTTTGATAACCCTATTAAGTGCTTAAACTTAATTCATTAAGTACTTTTTTGTATTAAGTGTGTTTGATAACGAAATTCTCTTACCTCTGAATGCATTAAGTGCCACTTAATTTCTATACAAAATTTTAAGTGAAAAGTTTGTTACTTAATTTGCTGAATTCTTTACTAGTATAGCAAAACTCACCCAAATTTTCTTTATTTCACATTCACACGCTATTTACACACACTTACACATATTATATTCATTAACTTAAAATCTATTATCACACATAAACACACATTTGCAAACATTATATTCATTCTCTCAAACACACATTTGCACACACTATACTCATTCTCTCTCACACAAACACACACTTGAACACAATATATTCATTCTCTCTCATATATAAACATATATTTTTACATACTATATTCATTCTCTCACACACATAAACACACAGTTACAATTTGCACACACTATATTCCTTCTTACTCACACATAAACACACAGTTACAATTTGCACATACTATATTCATTCTCTCTCACACATAGGTGTACATTTGCATAAAAAATATTCCTTCTCTTTCTTACACATACACTCTTGAACATATTATATTCATTCTCTCTCATACATAAACACACACACTATGTTCATTATCTCTCATATATAAACACATATTTACACACATTATATTCTTCTTTTTTTCACATAAACATACACTTGCATACACTATATTTCTTGTCACATACAAAAACGTACACTTGCACTTATTCTATATATATTCATTCTCTCTCACATATAAGCACACACTTGTAGATAATATCTCTCTCACACACACATACCCCTCTCTCATACACACATCTCTATATTAAAAAATTATTTATTTGTATTAAAAATTTAATAATTAAAATTATATACTACAAAAATATAATATTATCATCAAAATATATAATATATACGAGATAAAATATTTTAATTCAGTATTTAGATTCACCTGATTATCAAACATATGTAACTTTATAATTCAGCAAATTAAGACTTCAGCACTTAATTTTCAGTGTTCAGAATTCAGATTTCAGTTTTATCAAACTCACTAAGATAAGTATTTGAGATTTAATGTCACTCTTGAATTATTCAGAAAATAACTTACGCTTAAAAATTCCGTTATTTTCAGTCAGAGGAAAGAAAATTGAAAAATATTCTACATCAGAAAATATTTTCCGATGTTTGGCACCAAAAAAATTTCTAAAAAATATTTTCAATCCAAACGAACACACCCTAAAATATATTCTTACATATTGCACTATATATCAAGAATATGATCAATTTTAAACATTTTTTTGATTAATGATTCATGGTTTCATGTATGTTAGATAGCTTTTTTTTTTTTTTGATAATAATTTCATTAACTGACATCTAGTCATTATAACTGATTAAAATGCAACCTGATAAACAAATTTACTAGATCTACATATTACAAACAGATGTAAAAAGATACCTAAACAAATCTAGAAATCTAAATCTACATAGATCTGAAAATTTAGATCTAATTTCAAAAAGTTGGATAATTTCAAAAGGTTGGACAAATCTGGTAGCAGATCTGATCAATTTAGGACATGCCACTAAACTTCTGATGTAAAGCACAAAAACAAATCTGGTTAGCTAGGTCTGTCTTGACTGAATCTTCTATTTTCATCAACCACAAAAATAAAAAATAAAAAACTCTCAATTATTCAAGAGGAGACTAAAACTCTCAGTTATTCAAGAGAAGAATAAAACTTCCACTTATTTGGAGGAGACAAAATTATTGATTCAATAAGCAAATCTCATAGGAAAAAGGGAAAAAAAGTGTTGTTGGTGGTGGTTTGCATTAAAAATTTAATAAAACTATCACCTGCAACGGTAAATAATATTGAAAGAGTTTTAAGAGAGAAGAAAGAGAAAAATATTAAAGAGGGAAAACGATTTTTACGTAGGTTGGATAGCTAGAGTATCACTGGTGAATGATTTAAGAACCGAAAATTCATATTGTTACATAAATTGCACATATTTTGTTTGGGAGGAAAACTAATTGATTGCCCTAATCAAGCCACGAGATTATTTGTTTAATTTGGCTAATTAATTAAAAGTTTGATGTGACTATGTAAACCCTTTAAGGCTCTGTTTGGGGTTGTGGTGGCTTATTACAAAGCACTTCACTTAGTAGAGTTTTGAAGAAAATATTTAATAATGCTTAATTTTTGTTGTTTGGATGTAAACTTACAAAAGTACTTTTTTAACAATTGGTAATGTATAATTTTGAATTTTAAAAATATTCTATTTTTATTCCATTATAAATTTATGGTGAAATAGCTAAAATTTATCTTTAACAATTTTAAAAAGAAAAACTAATCCAAATTTTACTAATTTTTAGACTTTATACACATCTAGATGTGTATAAGATTTAGATGTTAACAATATTCATTAAACACTCAAAAAAAATATTTTTACAGTTTAAAAACATTTTTTAAGTAAAAGTATCGCAACCCCAAACGGGCTTAAGGAGTTCATGGAATTTAGGAAATCAACGACAGTTGCACAATTTTTACCAGCTTCGATGGCACAGACATTAGACAAATAATTGGTATTTCTCATGTAATTCACGTTTATAATGAACAAGATTTTTTTTTTTTCTTGATCACCTTCACTTTTTCATCGGAGAAAATTGTGACCTTTTTTTGTGGCCTGAAAACTATAGGATTATCTTTGCTTCTTTAGTCCTTACAGAAAAAGTCGTATCATTTTGTTTTTTATTTGAATGCCAATTTTATGCTAATAATTACCTCTGTGCTTTTATATTTTATGCTTGTTTCACTTTCTAAAATCATTGGTATGAAATCAATCAATCATATTTATTAAATTCGGTTTAGTCTGATGATTCCACTGATTAATTCAGTGATCCACCTCCTAAACAGAGTTGGCTTTTTAATTGGTCTAGACAAAGAGCAGACACGGTCATACCCATATACTGGGTTTTATAATTATGCACTCAATAACATAAGAATTGCAAAAATATATAAGGTTAATAGCCGGGTTCAAATGAAAAAATAAAATATAAAAAAAATAAAAATCGAATATAAGGGCAAAAGGGAAAAGAAATAATAGAGGTGTAATTAGATATAGCAAAGGAAAGGAAAGCTATAAATTAAGGTAAGGTAAGTAATTTTGGCACTCAAAACAAGTTTCAACCACTTTATTCATGAATATTTATTTTGCCTATTGGGAGTGTCTGAAACTCTTTTTGGAGTATCAAAATGAGTAACCTAAATTAACTTAGATAAGATAACTTGTATTACATTGGTGTGCGAATCAAACGAAAGGAATTTATTTTAAGCTCTATAAATTTGAAATATATTTGGATAGCTATTACTTTAGATATTATTTAAAATAATTATTGTAACAATTTTTAATATATGATACATGATATATATATATAATAAAAAGGTATTTGAAAAACCTATTATGAAATAATTATAAAATATTATTTTAAAAAAATGAAAAAGCTATGCAAACGGAGCCAAATATTTCCCAAATATTATTTTAGTTCAAGGGAGAGGGATAGGGAGAACTTAATAGTTGAACCTGGCAGGCTTGGACCTTGTGCCTTGTGGTGCACAGCCAAATTCATGTCCCAGCCAGCTGAACTCCTAAACATTACTACTTAATTTCTTTTAGAATTAATCTTTTATATACTTTTGATATATAAAATTTTTTATACTATCAGTTATAGATGCACGTCAATATGAATTGTTTAAATTTTAAATATCATTTTTACATATGTAACAGACATCCAAATCCAAAAGTGATCTTATTAGAAATTTTTTTACACTAACGATGTATATAAGATTAACTCTTTCTTTTATTGTGCTAATAATTTCATTTGTTCTGGTTTTATCTTTCCTTAACTAGATAAAGGAAAAATACTTCATGTATGTGTTTCGGCTTTCAGAAACTGAAATGGTGACCACAAAGAATAATCAAAACATCTCTTGATTTAAGTATTATTAAACAGTTGATTTGATGGTATCTAACATTCTTTTCAACTGCCAATTCTTCCCAATGGCCATGAATTTACTCCGCCAGTGCACCAAGGAAGTGGGCATTAACTTTCCAGAGCAAAATTCAATCAATCTGTTAATCTGCCTTTTTAATCAATATGAATAGATTGGAGAACGCTGCTTGTTGTATTTCATAAACTTGTAATTTATTTCTTTGAAGATCTCATGGTGAGATTATAAATACATTTCAATTGAGGGTCGTTGCCTTATAGAACATATTTTTTTGTTATTTATTTTACTCCTATTTTTTTTCCAATGTATCTACTGTGATCTCTTCTGGTCTTTTTTTTCCCCCACTTAAATAATGTGCGAAAAAAAATGCTGTGTCCTTCGTAAAAAAAAAAATTTATCCTCTAATGAGCATTACTAAATAAGGTGGATGGTTTTCATATGGGATAATTTTATGAACCTCGGCTAAGGTTTATGTTAATGTCGCTTAATATTCTTAAACATTTCAAAATCTCATAAACCTCCCCTAACTTTTGATTGGAGGTAACATGTCAGCTCAAGTTAAAAAGGAAATTATTAAAAAAATTATTTTGACAAATTTACCCTTGTTCGACATATATGAAAATGTATTATTTCATGTATTTGTTCATTAATATTTATTATTTCTTTTAAAGTTTGATTTTTTTTTTCGTTTTTGAAATTCTTGGTTCGTTATGGCAAATTAAATGGTGAAGTTTAAAATGCTATATTTTAATTAATTTAAAGATAGTTTTGTCCATTAACTTATTTAGTAAATAAATTATTTAATAACATAAAAAGATTATTAGGCTCCAATTTAAAGTAATTTATGTATTCTTTTTATTAATTCAATAACAATAGCTTTAAAGTATAGTCCTCCCAAATTTGAAGACAGGACTAAAAATTATTTTTGTATATAAATATATATATATATAATTTGGTATTAAAATTTGTCTTGAAACCATCACAAATTAAATTTAGTATGCAAAGCATTATAAGTACATCAAGATGTAGAATTAAAGTTTAATAATACATTAATAAATTTCTATTTGTTAATAAAATAAATTAGTATATAGTTCCTTTTCTTCCAACTATCTAATTAAGTAAATTTTGATAGTAAAGTAATAGTAGGTGAATAGGGTAAATTTGAAATTAACTTAGCTTCTTCTCATAAATTAATTTGTTTAATTATTTGTTTTTTAAATTGGGTTGACTGTTACAACAAAGAGAAAATTTGGACAGGTTTGTGAGATTTTAAAAATTCTGAATTGCCAAGTGATATTAGCATAAATCTTAGGAAAGAGGTTTCCAATACTAAGTTATCCCTTTTCATAATCATGAAATGGAGAACCAAAGTTTTTGTTGATATAAACTCCCAACTGGAAAATATTACCATGAATTGATATTTAACTATTCCCATTTCCCGGTTTAAACTTCTTGCTTTCTAGAATAAGTTTCTAAAGAAAAAAATTGAACAATTTGAAAATTCTTCTGTAAACATTTGCTAAATTCACAGCATGACATGACATAGGTAAATGGTCACATGCATGTTAGGAAGTTTTAAGCTTATTTTCAGTATTTAACCTCAAAAGGAGATGTAGTTTTCGAATTCATGTTTTGGACTATCCTAATTATGAGTTAAACTCCACTACTTTTTAAAAAAAAAAAAAATTAATTTAGAAAGAACGTAAGTTATCATTTATTGCAGGGCGCCAGGGCCAATGTACAGCACTAATGCATTTTTAATGCCTTAAACTGATTCTTACAAATTATTCCACCAAGCACGAATGTTAATGAGATTTAAATTTTAGTTTCTTTTGCAAAATTGAAATAAAATATTCGACCTTTATTAACGAAATCATCCAAACTTTGGTCACTTTTTCATGGAACCTATGTTCATACTCCTTTGCACGGAAACTCAATGGTGGACCAAATCAAAGGTTGCATTACTTGTCAATTTGGACCTCGGAGCCCAACATGCTGGCTCATTGATATCAGCCGTCGGCCTGTTGAACTAACACTTGCTTTGGGTAAAAATGGTTAAATTCGTAGAATCCAATTATTGATGTTGGACCCTAGAGCCCAAAATAATTACACCGGCCTTCTAGCCGATCACTTGAGCCACATTTTGTGATGGAATTGGTCCTATTTCAAAAGCATCCAAATTCCGATAATATTTTT
Organism: Cinchona pubescens; assembly: GCA_025175665.1. Taxonomy (NCBI): domain Eukaryota; kingdom Viridiplantae; phylum Streptophyta; class Magnoliopsida; order Gentianales; family Rubiaceae; genus Cinchona; species Cinchona pubescens. The sequence continues at coordinate 6,020,121 of JANKKI010000084.1, forward strand.
ATTATTATTATTTTTTAATTATTGGTAACAACAAATTTCGATAGCTATTTGAACCTTTCATGCTCGTGGCTCTCCAAATTTAGCATGCCAGAACAAACCAAGCATGTAGTAGGAGTCTCGTTATTTTTTAAAAATACAACATTTTGTAGTGTTATAATTAATATAGAATGAGTAAGAAAAAGTTTTCGTTGTAGAATTTTTAACAAGACAATTTGGATATCAGATGTTTAAATTTTGTTGATCCGAAGTCAAAATTCATATGTTAACTTTATAAAGATGTTTAAGTTTAAATTCGAGTTCAACTCCTTTTTAAGTGTTTGACGAATCAAATTTGAGTTCGAAGAGTTTAAGTAGTTGGCTAGCTTATTAAACAAGTTCGAATTGAAGTTCAAGTTTAATTCATTTATTAAATGAACATGCATATTTCCAGAACTGTATAAACTTTGCACTTCCTTCCAGAACTCGCTCCGCCCTTCCCCAGTGAAAAAAAGAGAGGATAAGTTACAGTAAGCTTCTATTTAAATATTTTTTCCCTCAGTTCTTTCTATTATTAAATGCTCCATATACAAAAAATTAGAATTGGTAATTTCTTACACGACATGAAATTAATATGCTATAATACTATTCAAAATTTATCGAGTTATTATTGGATCAAATTCATTAAATTTTATATCTTGTTCATGATATAAAATTTAATGAATTGAGTTCGGTCAAGCTCGTGGGTGGATACGATATTCTATTAAGTTATTGAATGAATAGATTTTGTTCAAATGTTATCTCGATTATAATTATAAATAATAAATTTAATATAAAATTATTAAATCAAATATAATAATTATTTTAAAATTTTCAATAATTTTAACGATGTATTCTAAATTTCAATGAGAATAAGATTAGTAGTAATAATTGTTTAATTTATTAAATAATTAAAATTTAAAATTTTAATTCAAATAGGTCGTAAGTTATTTAATTCGTCAAATAAGTTGATACATCTCTGTTATGAGTAAATGGATCAAATACAAATACGACACGAATACAACTCGAATATGAATAAATCAAATACAAATACGATATGATAAAAAATAAATTCTATACAACACAACATCAATATAATAAGATAAGAAATGAATACACCTGATTCGTTAACCACATAACCGACACATTCCCACCCCTAAAAAAGCAAATGAAAATGAAATCTCTCACCAACTGATGAAAGGAATCAATTGAGGTCCGAAAGTAGAGAAATAAGGGGCATAATTGAACCACAAAAAGACAACATTCCAAGCTGTCTTCAAAACATGGCAAAAATCAGAACGCTGAGACAACATACTTGTGAAGCCAAGATTTAATCGTTTGCCATATGGGCCCTACCGCCCTATGTTTTTTTCTTTTTTCTTTTTTCTTTTTTTTGGGTGAAAATAGTTAGATGCCTCCGCGCTTTGCCTTTTTGTAAAGCTCATCTTCTTTAACCTTAAATTCCCGTCAGATAGCTACTGTCCAACAACCAAACATAATATGTTAAACATTTTTAAATTCAAAATTTTTTATCACCCAATATATGTAATGTGAATGCAAATTAACCAACTTAATTATAATAAATAAAATTTCAAGAACTAACATAGATTTTTTTTGGTTGAAAATAAAACGATGAGTTGTCAAAACAAATATCAATTCGTGCAAAATGTATGAAAGTATTAGGAAACATGAAAAATAAAAAATAAACACGTTTTCAATTTAATTCAGATTTTACTACAAACAATCTATGAAATATAGTTACAAAACTCAATAATTTCAAGTCCTTTCATCTCCACTCCAATTATCTTTCCATTTGGGACCAGTAGGGCCTTCCTCACCCAACACTTCATTAGGGATACCTCTAATTGCTTTTTCAAATGCAGTTCTTAGCTTTCCAGGCAAAAATTTATCAACCTTCTTGATCTCATCATCAATATCATAGCTAATTTTTGGACCCCATTCTCTAGCAAAATTCAACCAAGGTGGTTCAACAATTGTTGATCTCAAATAATCAGCAGATACCACAGAAAAATTTGCTCCAACATCCATAAAAAATTTCCCTTTTCCTGTATCATTTCTTATGCCTATATTTTTAGTATTCCCTTGTAGAAAATCTCCTGTTCTTGGATAAGCTGCATGGCCATGCAATGAAGAATACACCACAGGTTTGTTACCATTTTGGATTTTGCCTGGACTCAAGTTGTGAAGAACTTACCCATGTTCCTTTACTATGTTGTGAAAAATATACCCCTTGTAGTTCCCCATTGAAGTTACTAATCCTCAATGTCACATGTTCCCAATCTCCAACATGTTCTCCAATTTTACCTAATTTAATTGTGAAAAACTCAATTTTAGCCCTGGCAGCACCATTGAAAGGGTAAAAAACCCACATGGCTAAATCAGTAAATGTTGCACCTAACATAGGTTTAACATGTACATACACACTTGCATCTTGTAAATTTCCTTTTTTGACCCTATCTTTTTCTGAATCATCACTTGGCAAGTCTATCCAATATGCACCATCATTTGAGCCACCCTGGGGCAGATTTGACCCTGTGGGAGTTATACCAACAGGATTAGATTCTTGCCCTTTTGTGTACAACAATGCACCATTCTGGAAAAACCAATTAACTGAAGAAGGAAAGAATTCTTCATCAGGGTGAAAATAAATCACAGGAGAATATTCTTGGACTAATGAACTTCAATCTGGTTCAAATTAGGCATAACACGAAAGTTTCCTTGAACATTTTTCAAACCAGCTAGTGATGTTGCAGGCGAATTGTTCTGTAATGCAATAAATGTACCTGTAGAAACACCTAAATATTGAAGCCCTCTATCTTTTGGCCTTGAACTATATATGTTAATGCCACTAGAACCACCCCAAATCCATCCATCAATATCACTTACATCAGTGAAATCTTCGCGAACGCAACGAATTTTTTCCAACTCAGGCTTTTGAGGGGAGCTAGTGACTACATGCCCTATTGCTTTATAGCCATCGGGCGGTATCGGTTGCCATATGTAGCCTACACCATCTTGTTTAATATTCAAAGATTCACTACTCCAAACTAGTGTGTAATCAGTAGGTTTCTTTAGAATTCCTTGATCTGATGAGTCTTTTGCAGCAAGAACCCATCCATATAGGGGAATATTGTTTGGTTGGCTATAGAAACCAAGTGTAAAGAATCCATTTGGGATTGTTCAAAAAGATGGTTCAAAAAATGTTGCACCAAGATTATCTGGTCCACCTTCTTGAATGGACCAAATTTTATTCAAAGTTGATACTTGGCATACCTGAAATCCTCCCAAATCAATTGTTCCACTTGCAAATCCCACACCTAATAAAAATTCAAGAAAGCTCAAAAAAGTTAATAACAACAAAAAATGACAACAAAATATAGGAAAAATGGGAAGATGACATATTAACATTTATAATACCTTGAGGCCATGAAGGTAAAGGGGAAGGAAGCTTGAACATGGTTTCAATAGGAAGTGGCTGAATGGTTTTCGTGGAAAGATTTTGTAAAGAAGAAGTTGCATTTATACAATTTCCCATTGTGTTTGTTGAATGATTCTTCAACTGATGATGATGAGGTCTTGAGGAGCAACAGAACTGAATATGGAGTGCAAGGAATATAAAGTACGGAATAGGGCGAATTTTCTGCGAATGAAATTGCTTCAGAAAATGTAAAGACAAGAAAGAACAAAGACATAGTCAAGAACACTAGTCATCAAGTGACTTTGGCGTGCAAGGCAACCCTCCATTGGTTTTCTATTCTTGAAGAATATATGTTGTTTGTTTGTTTGATTTTGGAGGATTGGGGTGTTCTTATCTTTTACACTAAGCCTAATAAGCTCTTTGCTTTGTTCTCTTCTATTTTATATATTAGTTGTACTTTTGGACCTCTTTCCATTTTCGCGGGACTGATTGTGCATGTGAGCTAGCTCTAGCTGTTGTTATCTTAATTTGGAGTATCAATTTCAAGATTTTCTTTTATGTATTTGTTAAAATCAAATCATAGGAAAAAAAATTTTTCATTGATAATTTAAAACCGTGTTTTACTTTTGAATTTTTTAATTGATGCATGCATCTCGTGATTGCACACTTGTCGTTTTACTTTTGTACAACATGGTTAATTTGGAGATTACTTTGAGTAACTATATGTCAAGAAGAATATTGTGTATATTTTTACCCATTACTTTTTTGAATTCTTTAAAATCAAAAAAGAAAGATTCCGTTGTTTCAAGATTCCTTGGCCTTCTTCACTTTATTGGGTACTCAAATACTCATTGATTTTCAAATCTAACAATACTTTTGAATAGAAGACCATGTAGTGATATTTCTTACTTTATGAATATGATTTTTTACATATATGTGCATTAATTCTTATGGATATACCTCGCCATTTCAGTAAGATGATTGATCTTGTTGTATGATATACAACTAATTTTATAATAGACAGGAAGTCAAGTAGGATATTTCGATGGAAACCTTAAAAGGTGGATCATCATAAGTGTAAAAGAGGAAGAGGCTTTTTCAACGTGTGGAGGGCACAATCATTTAGTTCATAACTAATTTTCAAAGTTTTCAAGAGCAGAAATGACCAAATAAATTTACCCACATGACGAGTCATTTTAAAGATTTTCAAAATCAATTTTCGAGGTATTCAACATCAATATTATCAACAAACTTGTGTAAAGCCAAAATCATTTAGCAACACAATTTTGAAATATTTAGCATTTATTATTAGTTTAAAACAAATATTACCAAACAATTATATCTAAAATTTTAGTCATAATGAATAGATTTTATAATGAATGTTCTTTAGGGGCAATCTACATCCTTTTATATATTAAAATTTAAAGCATTATAGATTGATAAACAAGAATATAGAGTTAGGACTTAGGATAGTAAGCATACAATTTGGTCACTCCTTAAAAATATATGGGAAAATCGTCAAAATAGTCCCTCAACTTTTGTACTTTAGCCAGAATAGTCCCTCAACTTTTTTTTTAGCCAGAATAGTCCTTCAACTTTTTTTTTGAGCCAGAATAGTCCTTTAACTTTTATTTTTTAACCAAAAAAGTCCTTTTATAGTGTAGTCACCATAATTTTTTTTTATTTATTTATAAATTTCACATGAAAGGACTATTTTGGCTAAAAAATAAAAGTTGGAGGACCATTTTGGCTACAAAAAAAGTTGAGAGACTATTCTGCTTAAGTACAAAAATTGAGGGATCTATTTCAGCAATTTTCCCAAAATATATTCATATTCTATATTCTATATTATATAATATTAGATATGTTACTGCTAGAATTAGCTATGGGATTTTAAAGAAGATATTAAAGACACTCTAATATCGCTATAAGAATGTAACATAAATGTGTGTTTCAATCTAGACGGTTGAGGCCGACCTATGTGCTTTACTCTGTTGATTGCGTCTACGAAACAAGAGGCACATGTGCTTCACTCATAGTTATCACTTGTCATTTGTCAACTAGCTACACTTTGAAAGAATAAAGACACCACTAATATCTAAAGCAGCATGTAAAAGGAAGGAAAGCAAATTGTCAAATTGCTATCATCCCTCAAAGAAAAATTAAATTGATCAATAAAATTCTCTTTAAGATAAATTCTTTCATTTTAAATTCTTTATACAATTAAAATTCATCTATTCAAACACAATCTAAAGAAATAGTTTAGCCATAAACTTTACCTGTTAAACTTTGGTTACTTTAATTAAATTCTTTAAAACATCTTTTACAATTGTATTACATTGAGTTGTTCTACAAATATTACGTTTTCTTCACATTTCAGGGAACTTTTTATACAGTAATTGATAAACGAATTTTCTCTCGGTAATATATCGCTGGTTTAAAAAAAAAAAAAAAAAAAAGAAGAAGAAGAAGAAGAAGTTAATAATAAGCTAACTAAGATTGATTTCCTTTCAAGCTATTCTAATTCATTTATCTAAGAAATGCTTAAGGCTTTTATCATATGTACGAATCATATGATGAACGAATGTAGCGAGTCGCACAAGAAACAAAAAGAAAAAGATAAATTATAGCTAAATTACAAATCAAGTAATAAAGAAAAACTTACAAGCATCGGAAATTGAATGATAGCATCCATCTTCGTTCCCATATCAATAATAACAACAAATTATATTACTGATTGTGGAAGATTAATGATGGCTGAAAAATTCTCTATTTTTAGGTTTTCAATAGCTGCACACAACTTCACCAGTTCTTTCATATTTTAACCATGGTAATTAAAGCAAATAACTATTTCCAACAAACTTATCCCATTCATAGGAAGATAGGATATCCGTTACAAGATTCCGAAGCATATCTAAATCTACATATATTCAGTTATGCTTTGAAATTTTCTAACGAATATGTTATCCTTGCATTGTGTATTCCATATGTTTTAATGATATACATCCTCGTAACCAAGTCTACCAAAAAACTTTTCACCTCTTCATTTGTTGCTAACTTGCCATGTGCCTTGTGGAGCTTACATTTGATATCTTGCATTTATCCAAATTGAATGACTATACGTGTATGTATACAAAATGACAAAATAAATAATGTATCATTAAATTAAAAAATATATATATATATATATATATATATATAATTAAGTACATAGAATTAGAGGTTAGTAATATAGTATATGTGTGCCATATAAATTATTTTTGACAAATAGCAAATCACTTTTTGAGGGGGGGCGAGGGACAGCTTCGTTGACACCACAATATTAGTGGTACAACATTAGTTTGCAAATAAAATATGATGGCACAAGGTTAGGTGCTACTCCACTTACTCAATGGGTGGGTAAGAATGAAAGTGGGTGCAGCACATCCTGGAATGCCTATTCGCGTAGGATTAGCCTTTCCTTCTTAATTTGTAATTTTTTTTTTTTTTTTGTGAAAAAATAAACAAAAACATCTTAAACATTTGCAAAAAAATCTTCTTTTTTTTTTCGTTCTTGACATTTATACTATATAAATATATATTTAAAATATATCAATGTCCTCCTTTGCATTTAAATCGTATCAAATTAATCCTTCACATTTTTAAAATATACTAATTTCATCCTAAATATTTTCAAATATACCATTTTAATCCCAAAATAAAATAAAATTTTAATACTTTTTCAGTGTAAATTAAGTTATTGCTATCGTCATAAAAAGCGATCAAATCCCCTTTCATGTGTAATTCTTATGAAATCCAAATTATAAAATTTTGGAGTTGGCAATTTCGGACATTGACATTTGTAAATTCACACGACTCGATTATACAACACGAATACGATATAAAATTAAAAAGTTATGACAAGACCCAAAATTTATCGAGTCATTATTGGGTTAACCTGTTTATGACACGAAATTAAACAGGTTGGATTGGGTCAACTCATGAGTTGACGATAAACCATTAAGTTATTGTATGAGTAGATTTTGCTGAAATTTTTTTCTTTTTATAACTTAATATATTATACTTGAATATTGTTAATAATATTTAATAGAACATTGTTAAATTAAACATAATAATTATTTTAAATATTATCCAAAAAAATTTCAATAATTTTAATTATATGTTTTAAATTACTATGACAACAAGATTAGTATTAATAATTATTTAAGTTATTAAATAATTAAAATTTGAGATTTTACTCAAATGGATCGCAATATATTTAATTTGTTAAATATGCTAATACTCTCTGTCAATAGTAAATGGGTTAGACACGAACCCGACACGAACATGACACGATAAGAAACGGACCCCAACATGTTACGATATGAATACAACATGATAAGAATTTGTCACACCTGACACAATACGATAACCTGACAATCCGATATATTGACATCCCAGTATAAACATTTTAAAGAACTAAATTAAGTAAATAACTTTAAAAAAAAAAACAAATTTTTTTAGCCTAAAATAAAAAACCTTACTTTGAAATTTTCAAATTCTTAGTTATAGTTGGGATTAAATAATACAAGTATATTTTTTAGAGTGCGAGCAAGTTATTTCGACCAATTTTTAAACCAAAAAAGAAATTAAAATTTCAAAGAATGGTCAGCCATAAATTTGATGATTAGGATTTCGTGTTAGATGAGATGTGCATTTTGAAAATGTGAGAGATGAATTTGTATTATTTTAAATGTGGGGAAAAAAAGATGCTTTGTAAATATGAAGGATGAAATTAGAACATTTTAAAAATATGAAGGATAAATTTATGTGAAGGATGAAATATATATATCTCTTTTAGGGAACCATTCTCTTAGTTATGAATTTAAAAGCTTGTACAATACAAGCATTTAAAGCACATAGTGTTGTACTGTACAAATATTTAAAGTACAAGAGGAAAGTTCCCTAAAAGAAACCGTAAAAAATTTCATATATATATATATAATTTTTCATATATATATTCAAACGTGAGATATGTGTTTGGTCATTTTCCCTTCTTTTTGTATTGATCTTTGTTACTTTTGGTATGCGTGGGTATGGGTAAGGGTGGGCAAAAATACCTGTTGATCCGCTGACCCGTTCGCTCCGAAAAATGAGGGTATTTGACCCTCCTCTATTGATCGGGTCCACTGAGGGTCGGATACCCGCTCCGAAAAATGAGGGTATTTGACCCTCCTCGGGTCCACTGAGGGTCGGATACCCGCTTCTGTGAGCGTCAGATACGGGTGAGGGTTTTAAAAATTTGCAGATACCCACTCCGACCCTCATATGTAATGTTTCCTATAATTTTTAGTGTAAATAAGTCTTTCATACATTTTTAAAATCTTGATTTATAACCCGTTGTATTGTATTGATTTTATCTAAATTTTCTCAAATAAATTTTATGTTAGTTTTGTTTTTCTTTTTAGTTTGAAGAAATTAAGTGATTTCTTAAATTCAATTTTGTTAACTTTTTTTTAGCAATCTAATATTGGATTTTTTTTTTCTTTATTCTTCTTAATTTATATAGAATATTTGTTAATCAACTTCTCACTTCTAAAAATTATTAAAAGTTTGATGTTAAAAATGAGATTAGTTTAATTTTATTTTTTTTTAGAAGGTAAATGATGATAGGATACCCTCTTTATCGGGTACCCGCTTTCTGAATACCTGATAGTATGAGAGTCTATACCTAATAGTATAAGAGCAGAATCAGAGTCAAAAAATGACTGAACCACTTTTCTAATAGTATGAGAGTCGAATCAGAGTCAAAAAATAACTAATCCAACAAATAAAGATCGAATCAACTAAATATCTTGAGAAGCGAGTACCCGTCCCGCGCCCACCCTATATATGGGGAGGAGGTACCACAGCACTAAATATTAGACAATAGTTGTTCATTACTACCACTTTATGCCATGATGGGAGCGCCACAACTTCAGATACACAAAAGGAATCCTAAGACCATTTATCTCAAATCTTGGATGTGTTTGACTTTAATTCTATGGATTAAAGACTGAATTAGCTGAAATTTATATAAACTTCTTGTATCAAAAAACATAGGTAAGTCTGGACTTAGTTTTAATAAATTGCTTGTGAGAGATTGTGACAGCAAAATTTAAACCCGATGTTAATTATTATCATAGGCAACATGTTTGAGTGTTACCTTTTGAATCAATCCTTATTGATTAATTTGATTGATTCTAATTCAATTAAAAACGAACGCCCGGTAACAGCAGATATAGGAGATAATAGTTGGATAAAGAATAAGAGAAGTAGTAGTATCATAGAAATTGTGATTTTTAAAATTACAAATACTAGTTATAATTTTTAGGGGAGATTTTTTTATTCTAACGAATGAGTATCTACAAATTAGGAGATGGGATTGGATAATTTAATGTATAAGAATGTGAGATAAATATTGAAAAGTACTGGCAATGAATTTCCTATTTTTCAATAAATAATAAGAGTACTTATTGGGTTGAATTACACTTCTTTTGTGCAAAATCATGTAAACAGGTTAAGATTCAAGGCTAATAAAATTCCTGTTATTTATAATCTAAAGTTGTTTTAAATATTTATACAGATAATTATGAATAAAGAAGTCCATTTCTGATCATAAACTTCGATTTTTAAGACGCCAAACATGTCATACAAACATTTTTGCAAGAAATGGTTTTGGAATGATTTCCACCCCTGTTATTGCGTCAAGCGCATTATCCTGTGGAATGAGTTTGAGATAAAAAGTCAGAAAATCATTAGGAACAGCATGGTCTTTTGGTAATGATAATGATTGGTAGCATCCCTAAATTCCCGCTGTAAAGGTATTCAGTCTAAGATACAAGATTCTAATTAGTTATAATGTTCTTGACAAAATGATAACCTGACAAAGATCAGAAATGATCTAGTGGAGTAACTTTCTGAAAAACCTCAACAACTAAAGAAGGTAGTAGAAGTTAGCAAAACATTTGAGACCACATCAATTTTTAGTTCTCATGTTTGGGGTGTGTATCGGTTAATTGGTTAATAAAATCAGGCAAAATTTAAAAAAAAAAAATTTTAAAATTTTTAATTAACTTCAATTTTAAATTTAATTTGGTAAAAAATTCGGTAAACCAAATTCGAATTCGGTACTCAATTTGAATTCGATTAACCAAATTCAAATTGAATTAGTTGAAACCTTAACATTGGGCTAAAATCATATACGAAAACCTATTTTTCAAGTAAAATTTTTCTAATTCTATTTTATTTTTGCGTCATAATTTGATATGTCATGTGACTTTTATTCATAAATGATTCCGAAGAATAAGTATAAAATTATATCATTTAACTTAATTGAATAATAATCAATATAATTATGTACAATATCATAATATCATGTAAGATACAAGTATTAGTACAATACGTATTGTGCTCGCAACATTATTTGATGTGATTTATGAATACAAATTTAGTAATATAAGTATGAATTAATGTATAAGTATATAACAATTGTACAAAATAAGTTTAAAAAAAATTCAACCTAATTATAATACTTATCAATAAATATAAATTTAATTAAATAACTACATTTATATTTTCAATAATGTATTATTTATATATCAAAATATTTTAATAAAACTTTATTTTTAATTATTGAATTCGGTAACCGATTAATCAAATTCAAAAAAACTCTCTACCATTTTTAAATTTATTAACCATATTCATAAATTCGGTTAACTAATTTTTGACCAAATTCAAAATTAACCAACTTAAATTCAAAATCGATTACGAATTCAATTAACCGAATACATGCATATCCCTAATTTGAGCTTCAAGAGTAGTAAACTCAATATCTAGCCAACTTATTATATTATCAAAGTAACTTGGAATATGTTGGAGAATTTTCAAAATAAAAAAGATAAAATTTAACATGAAATATTACAATTTTTTGAATGGTATCTATACAATTTAATAGATGTGTCTATTTATAAAGCCATGTATGAGTGTATTGGTGTTTTTCATAACGAATAGACATTTAAAAGTTTATAACTATCACTGTCATATAAGTTATAGGTAAGACAAAAATATATGCTCACTCTCTAATTCTTCTAGTTTCTCCTGTATAAATAACACATTGTTTGTTAAATGTTTAAATGTTTAGTGGATTGATTTTATTAATGCGAAATGTAATCAATCATTAGACTTTATTATATTTTAGAAGTTAATTTGCAGAACTCTTTGGCACACTAATTATGGTAGGAACAAATTAAACCTTAAGGGTTTGTTTGATTCACGAGATGATGTAGGATTGGATGACTAATCCCGTGTCATCCTATGTTTGGTTTATTTTTTTGACTTGGGATTGTTATCCCAACTAACAAACTTAATCCCTTGTACAAGGGATAAAATAATACCATAGGTAAGGTGGGAAAATTTTTATTTTGGTCAGGAGCAACTACTAGACATGTCTAGTAGGTGCTCCTCAACCAATAAGAGCTTGCCTTTTGGAATAGAAGATCCAATTTTTGAATAGGATGACCCTCTTTTTAAAAAAAATAAAATATGGGCCTTCTATTCTAAATGAAAGGCTCCCATCAGTTGAGAAGTAATTATTAGACATACCCAGTAATTGCTCCTGAATAACATAAAATTTCTAACATGAGGTGGTATTAGTCATATTCGGATGACTCTTAGTTGGGATAACAAAAATTTTAACTAATTTACCCTTAATAAACTTTGTGACTATACATCTTATAATGTCATGTTAGATTATAGGAGTACTTATTGATCGATATCACGTCTATATGCCCAATGGGTGACCTAAACAAGCCAAAAGAAAATTACATAATATTTGGTCCTTTACATTGTTATTCGACTTGATACATGTATGACAATTTTGTGTTCTAAAATTTAAAAAATAAAAAATTTGACTACCTAATTACACAAATACCTATTACCTATAATTGTGTAAAATAAGAGAAAAAGTCATTTAACATTAAATTCTAATTTGCAAAATTAAAAAATTAATTTTTAAAAATAAAAAGACAGCTTATTATACATATACATCTGTAAATGAGTGTAAATAGAATAAAGTCATTTATTATTTTGTCATAATACATAATTGACACAATATATGTGTTAGGTCAGGTTATGTTGGGTTACAAATTATTAATTCTCTAATCCTAATACCTGAACCAGTAACATTAAGTAGCTCAGATACCCAATTTTTATGGTTTGAAATAGATCAAGTTAATAACTTTTCAAGTTAGTACGTCGAGATGAACGTTGCTAATTATTCTATGTAATAAATTGTTTCTTACATTTATTTTTAACATATTATAGATATATTAATATTATTTCTTGGATTACCAAAAATAAATTGTAAATTTAAGGGTATATTTGTTAGTAAAATAGTACCCCGGTCTTATTCAATCCCCAACTAAATGTAAGATGGTTATTATTGTTTAACATATCCCATGCAATTCAATATCAACCAAATACTAGATTATTGGACTAATCCTCTGGGGATGACTCATCCCAGAATTAATTGTCCGAAAATGAGACATTCTATACTAGTCAATCCTTAAACTAAATAGACCATAAAGAAAATGACATTGTAACATGACTTGAAATCCGTTATTATTGTAACAATGCAATATTGCATTACGTTTTTATGTTTTTGTTATTTTCTCTAACAAAATACACGCATCGTTCAAAGCCAAGCAAAAATATTTAGGACTTTTTATAAATAAAAAAGAAGCAAATTAGGCCTAGGGATGTGAATATTAACTACGGCAGAAAATTTAAGCTAGGTATGTCAATAATTTTATGCTGTATTTGGATTAGGAACTTGATGGATTTGGATTTCAAATTTACAAATTCATCTTACCTTATTTAAATAAGTTAGGGAATTTTGTTGGAAATTTAAAATTCATTAACAATTGAGTGTTAAATTTAACAATTAAGTCAATGAATAGATGTCAAATTAATTAAAAAATTCGTATCATTTAAAATCTAACCATTTAAAATTCTGTGTAATTCAAATCCACCATCCAAACACAATCTTACGTCAGCTGTGTGTGTTTCCAAGTCTCATACTTCAAGTGGGACAAAAAGGGGGAAATAATGGAAAAAGACATGGGGGCGATTAAAAAGTTTATCCAAGGTGAACGGGATTTGTCCGACTTCGGGCCTGTTAGGCCCTAAACAGAAGCGGTCCAACTTAGCTATATGTGGGCCTAATAATTCCAATTAGGAGTTGGACCAATGATTGAATGGATCAAATCTGCTAGGAACCTGGACAAGAATTCTCCTAGATTGGGCTAGCATTGTTATTCCTCAGAAAACCAACCAAGTCCTATAGCATTGACACAGTTTGTTTCTTGTCTGGGTTTGACATACAACCCATTCTCAGCTGTCTGTGGGCAGGTGAAGGGTTATAGATTTGCCCGTGAATCTATTCCTATCATAGTACAATCGGAAAGAAAGTAAAAAATCAGATAACGCAGCGGAATTTAGAATTTTTTATTTTCTTATCATGGATTATTTTGATTAATTTATATGTAATACAAAAAAAGTATAGAGATTATACCTTAGAATCGCAGTAAAATCTTCAATATATTTGGGATGTCGATCCACAAGCAGTACAAGCACCCGGCCTCTAATAGTATCCACATAAATCTTTACAAGCACCCAGTCTCTAATGGTATCCACACATATAATTAAATCAAAAATCTTCATAAAATTGATTCACCCAAACCACAAAGTGTTAACTCTTAAATTATTTTTTTTATTCAAAACGTGACATTCACGTTTCTTCACATATATATATAATAATCTAGAATCCCAATCGAATTGGATTTAGAAAATTACAATAATCCTAATCAGTTTGAGTCTGGATAATTATAAAACCATTAGAACTTTTAACATGTATTACATATTAACTCCTAACATTTATAACTTATTATAATAAGCCCAAAAAGTTAATTTAGTTCTAATCTCATAAATTAACCTATAAGTATCTCATACTTATCAAATCATTTTAATTTTGAATTAATTATCCTTAAGTGTGTCACCCTTTAGGTTCCCAATCATGTTGGCAATAAGTATAAATTATAATCATAAATTAATTAGGATTAGATAAATTAAATACTTTTAATTTATTATTAATTTTCCAATCAATTAATTTACAATTATAGATCAAGATTGGCTTCTAGCAAAGCATCATGGCCATCCAAGTGTTGAGATATGTCAAGTGGTTCGATATCACCCATCCGTGATTAGTTCCCGTATAATTATTATCCTTTCACCAATCTATATCTCGATTAATTCAAGAGTACAGATATAATGCCAACTTTAATCAAATTAATCAAATTTGCTTCTTTCCAACATACAACTCACTTGAAATAGAATTTAAGACATTCTTAATTCTATTTCCACTTTGCACAAAGATTTTCGAATCGTATTTCAAGAAGTGGTCATATTGGGATATACTCCCCTGATTCATATTATACTCGAAGTCTACCGTATGTACCCGAACTCTACCGTATGTCCTACTCATTAAGAGTAACGACTAATAGAATCAACACATAATAATCTACATTTAAGATAAACTCATGACCTCAAGTCAAATGATCATTACATTACTATCACAAAGAGATTTATCCACTGGTATTTAAATAATAATATGTGTGAAATACTCTTAGCGGGTCAATCCGATGCACTATTCTCAATAAGTAATCTACTAGTGTTATACACTACGATTAGGGATATACACGAATAAAATATAATTACATCATAATTATTTATAATTTCACATATATATATTTTATTCGAAAAATACCATATTACAAAATATACATAAATATAAAAGTGTAATTTATTCCTAAAACAAATTGGGTTTAGGACATACACTAACACTATCATCCTAAAGAAAATAATAATAATAAATAAAGAAATGGTACTCCGAAAATTTCTGAGGTGGGCATACTCGAAAACTCTATAAAATTAGAATTTTTATGGATTCAAAAAAAATTAAGACATAAATTTATAAATCATATACATTAGTTATTTTATGTACTTGAAATAAATTTGTTATGAAATAGATCTAGATTTCAACATTAGTTATAATGAAGTCCTGTATTCGGGCAATTTATTTACTTTTCCAGCATAAAATTGTTGTCTCTGTTTTACTTTATCTTCGTTTTTGTCAGTTATGGTTAATTGTGAAATACCCCTCAACTATGTTCAGTTTGCAAAATGCCCTTGCCTATCAATTTCATCGATTAACAACCTTTACTTTATTATTTTTTTTGGGTGCAAAATGCTCTAATTATCTCACCAACAATTAAATGTAGAGATATTAATAGTCCATGCTTTTGTGAACTTCCAAAAAAGCCCCTTTTCTCCTTGAATTGACATGCATAAGCATGGGTTATTAACGTTTCTCCATCCATCAAGTTTTACCGCCAATGGGATATTTAGAGTACTTTGCAAAAAATTAAAATCTGAGATGTGTATAAGAGACAAGATTGTTAACCGCTCAAATTGATAGTTTAGGGGCCATTTTCTAATTCGAACATAGTTCAGGGGTATTTGGCAATTAACACTTTCAATAACTCTAACCCTGCCAGTAAAGATTTATGCCTTTATTGGTAAGCCATTCCACTTGTATATTGGTTTTGTTTTTTGTCTTGTTAATTACCTAGATTTTTCTACTGCTAATGTATATTGGTTACAGACCAAGTTGTGACAAGCTCTCTGACTCACTTTTCTTGGTGCCCATCGCAATATCCTCGGCCTGCTGAGAGCATAATACAAACATAGGGGAAAGATTTAGATAGTTTTGATTTTTAATTTTATTTATAAATTTTGTGATATGAATTAAATATTATGAAATTTATGACATAAATTAATGTAAATAAAATTTTATAAAATTTAATTTTGACCGCCAAATCTATAAATAAAATAAAAAATCGAATTCACGTAAATTTTTTCCTCAATATAGTACTAAAATTTCTTTGAATGACATAGAAGTGGACCATCACAATGTCGAACAACTCTATCCCAAGTTCAATAAAAAAATAGCATTACCAAATACCAGAGAGAAGGCCAATTTGAGGCACACAATTGGCACCAAAACATACCAATTAAATTCTTAATATAAAAATTCATACTTGATGTGCATTTAGTGGTAGACTTGCAAAAAGTTCAACAAAATCATGGACTTAATTACTCCCTCAATTCTATTTTAAATGCAGTTTTGAGTTAGTACACAAAGATGAAGAAAGCAACTAAATTACATTAATTGTATAAATTTTTTTTTAAAAAATGATTAAATTATTCTTTATGTTAAATTCTCCAACTATATATCTTCACCCTCCATTAATATAGTACTAAGAGATATAAAGTTGGAAAAAATTATTTAATACTCTCTTAAATTCCTAAAAATTCAGATAATTTAAAAAAAAATTGTTTAAAGTGTCACATAAAATAAAATGAGAAGAGTAAAAGCTTAGTCTTAAATTATGCAAAATAAGAACAAATGGCAGCAGGCAGACCCACTTGGGTTATCGATACATTGGCAGTTGTGGTCACTGGCATCCTATATATTG
This sequence comes from Cinchona pubescens, assembly GCA_025175665.1. Lineage (NCBI taxonomy): Eukaryota > Viridiplantae > Streptophyta > Magnoliopsida > Gentianales > Rubiaceae > Cinchona > Cinchona pubescens. Next base: position 6,037,188 of record JANKKI010000084.1, read on the forward strand.
TATTTAATCGGATAACTTAATGAAACAAATCAAATGGTATCTATTAGGAAAATGATTGATTAGAATTCAGAATAATAAAGGATCAGATCGTTACTATACATTTCTCATTTATTTTTGGTTTTAGCTACTTGTGTAAATTTTCTTCTTCGTTTTTAATATTTTATTAGGAGAACTTTAAATTTTCAAGTGCATATTAGATTAGGCTTATAGAGAGCTCATTTGCACCTCTAATTGTTTTTTATACACCCATGCCGACTTCTCAATGCAGCTCAATTAAACAAAAAATAAAAATAAAAAATGTTTAAAGAAATAATAGAGACATCATTATTTACATTGAAAATTAATTTTATATATCTGCCATTAGTTCATTCGATATGCATTCAAAATATGTCCATTTATTTAATTTGTAATCTTAGATTTAATAACGTGCTGGATATGACTGCATGTAAACAATTAATCCGTCTGCCTTGAGGCTCCATGGTCAATAAGATTTTATTATTTACAATAAACAAATCTAAAAAAAATGCTCATCTGTTGTCCAAATGGAAGAAATACCTGTCTAGACTGAATATGTGATAAATTAAAGGAAGTCGTCAAAGTTTCTCCTCTTTCCTTCGTTGTTTTCTTGTTTTCGGAACCAACTTTTAGCGTGTTGTGGATGATTAATTTAAAGCATTACGAGTGTCGACTTTGGTTGGATAGTCTAATTAATTGTTCTTAACTTCGGATAGTCTAATTAGTCCACAATACGTAACATAATTAAAGTTTTAACCAATTGCATGTCCAAACAAATGCAGAACTTCACAAGACATCAAATTAAGGGTTTGTTCTTAATTGTTTATGAAAACCTATATATTACTTGTTGAAATTGAAAACAAAACTACTTTTAAAAAAATAGGTTCATCGTTCCGGCTTTAACAGGAAGGGAAGATGTACTAGGAACTGTCGATGCATAAATGGTTGATGTGTTCACGTTTTCATCATCTTTGGTAAAGATCAAGTCGTTGATTCTCTTATAATGAATAAGGAAAAAATAACGGGACTCAGCGGCTGTCACAACATCCTAGGCTTACTCGCTCCCATGAATTTCTTTCGATGAAAGCCTTAACGCTCGCGTTTTACGGGAAACTTTGTTTACTATTTATCTTCACATAAGCAAAGGACTGCCACTCTTTTGAATATCCTTTTCAAGGAAAAAATGGCATAGAATGAAAGATATAAATATAAGAAGGAAGAGTTATAACTATAATTTAAAATTAATTCTTTATTTTCTAAATGTGAAAAATAAAAATATATTTTTTGGGTTTTGTCAACAAATTCGTTTAAAAATTTATTTTTCAATTTAAAAAAAGTTACACTCTCCGTTTTAAAATAATTATCACCTTTGGTTGTGTACATAGATTACGAAAATTATTAAATTGATAAAAAGATAGATCAAAGTGACTTAAATTACACTTTTACATTAATATCCCAACTATATAATTTTTCCTTCATTAATGTGGTACTAATGGTAAAATTGAAAAAATATCATTTAATACTTCGTTGATATTTTAAAATGATACATAATATAATACAAGATAAATTATCTAAAGTGGTATTATTTTGAAACAGAAACATATAAGAATCTTAAATAGTAACTGATTGAGAACAAACCCTAATGTGTAGGTGATCGGTCAACATTCCAGAAAACTAGACAATTGTTTAAACTCCTCTCTTTTGCTTCTCTCTCCCATTAATCCTCAATTAATTAGAAGCAAGAAAATGTCAGCCTTGTGAAAAAAGAACGAAAACAAAATGACAAAACAAGGCGACAAACATGAAGAGAATAGAAAACAATTACCAATACTAATATATGAATAGAAGAGAATCCTCTCTATCACCGTTGCTATTGTATAGATCATCAATCATAAGAGCAGAAGAGTCACACAACTCACTCACAAGACTATTACAAGAATGGAGAAAGGAACAAGAAGAATTCCCCTCTCAACATTTCTCTTCATTCTAGCTTTCTTTTTACCCTCTACCCCACAAATCTCAGCCGTCGATAACAGCTACCCGATCAACGTCTGGCCTAAACCCACAACTTTCTCCTGGCCCCAACCTCAAGTAACCTTAATTTCTCCAAACTTCACAATAAATTTTCCTGAAAAAAACCAATATCTAATTTACTCAGCCAAACGTTACCTTAACGAAATCATCAGCGAACACTACACCCCTTTGGTAGTCCCACTTCTCAATCTGACGTCATCCAACACTCTCGGCTCCCTCACCATCCAAGTCACTGACGACTCCGCGCCGTTAACTCACGGCGTTAACGAATCATACACGCTTTCCATCCCATCACCTAATCAATCAACGGCTGCCACCTTAACGGCAGAAACTGTCTGGGGCGCGATGCGCGGGCTGGAAACATTTTCTCAGCTTGTTTACGGGAACCCGTCACGAGTGGCGTTCTGGGTTGTACATTTCGGATCAGCCCTTGTACCCGCATAGAGGGGTGATGTTGGATACTTCGAGGAATTTTTATACGGTGAGGGATTTGTTGAGGTTGATCAAGGCAATGAGTATGAATAAGATGAATGTCTTTCATTGGCATATAACGGATTCGCATTCGTTTCCTTTGGTTTTGCCGTCGGAGCCCGAGTTGGCCGGAAAAGGAGCTTATGGAGCACTGATGAAGTACTCGCCGGAGGATGTTAAGTTGGTGGTGGAGTTTGGAATGGAATATGGAGTCAGAGTTGTACCTGAGATCGATATGCCTGGTGAGTTATCCAATCTTTCTTTGTCTCGTTTGGACAAAATAATTTTTTCATTATTTTTTATATAATATTTTATAATTATTTCTTAACTTATTTTTTAATTATTTTTTATTTCATATATTTTTCTATCTTATTTTATTTGGTATGTTTAATTTTATATACAATTTAAAAATAGTTGATATTTGACCAATTAATAATAAAATAATTTTTTTATTATTGTCCTTAAATTAAAATTCAAAATTTGTTTATTGGTCTTTTATTTTCAAAATTTGAAATGATTTATGAGAGTAATTAATGTTAAAATATGATATTAATACTCTTTTTATTGGAAATTGCATGAAGGGTGAATTACATAAGATGACATTTATTTATTTGTTATTTTAAAGAGTGACAAATAATTTGAAATAAATTAAAATAGAAAGAAGAATAAATAAAATGAAACAAAAAGGGTATTATATTTAAAAAGTTGTTACAGTAATTATTTCAATAACATTCCAAATAATATCATAATAATATATGTCCAAACGTGCTTAGCTCTGTTTGGATGGTCTATTTTTCTATTATTATATAAATAATATTGTGTAATCATTTCATACACGTTTTTTAATTATTTTTTTATTTCAAATATATCATATCAAAAAAATTGTTACAATATTTTTTAAAATAATATTTCAATAATAATAATTACCCAAACAAATATTTAAAAACATCAACGACTTGATTTTACCAAAAAAAACAACTATCCCTTTATGACCCGAAATCACCACCAATAAATTATAATTATAAGTAAACGTCTTAAGTTCCATCTCATTGTCGATTTATGTATTACTTTTAAGCTTCCTATAACGTTACTATGTAAATAAGTATGGACGAATTGAAGGATAAGTGATGTAAATTAGCTCCGCAAAGATTACACTAAAATTAATATGTAATTAAAACAAGGCATTTCCTATAATTTCCAAGCACAACTATGGCAAAAAAGAGCTCTATTACATAAAGATTGATCAATTAAGCAAACTACCAAATTAGTTGGCGATGTTTTCAACCTTATACATATAGAGTCTCGATCAATAGTTTGTTTCTTCTGTTCGCATAATCCAAACATGAAACTTGTAGTTTTCTATTGGTGGTTGGAATGGGAGTTTTTAGAAACTTATTATTAGTTATTACAAGAAGAAAAGAAGACACCAAGGTAACATGTAAAACACATTCAAGTGACTTGAGAAAACCACAATTCCTATCTTAATAATAAACACTAAACACAAGCCGGCACCTCCATTTCAAGCTTGAAACTTATTACTTGATTGTAGATAATATAAAAGGGATAAGGATGCTATCTATTTAGGGGAAAATAGAGGAGTTTTTATTTATTCTTAAAAATTAAAAATTTTTAAATAGTATTTTTAAAAATCAAAATCATTCATAATTCAAATTATTATTTATATAAATGTCTTACAAAAAAATTATAAATTAATAAATTTTTACTGTTTGATTAAGCGTTTAAGTTTTCCTCAAAATTTGAAAAATCTTGCATTGTTCAAATGTGATATATAATTCAACAGTGAAATTTTTTTCTAAATGAATTGAATTTTAGATATGGTAATTTACTCAGTGTGATAAAACGAATAATATTTTCAAATTATTTTCTTAAATTTTAATTATTTAGATATAAAGAAATGGACAAAGAAATAGAGAGGATCTAAATCCTGGTAAAAAAGACCTTGTTAATTAGAAACAGGGAGACATAATCTATTTTTTTTAAATATATATTTTTTAATATCTATAGCGTATCCAACATATGCTACTATTTAAAATGTAGCTATAATCTTGGAGACCTCCCCTGAATTTATCACTTGGCACGCCTAAATTTTCAAAAGTCTCAAACTCCTTTCTTAACTATTGATTTATTGAAATATGTCAGCCCATGTCACAAAAAATTTTACAATACCTGTTAACAATTTTACTCTTGTTACTTTAGACATATAACAAAAATTCATTATTTAATGTGTATTTGATATTTACATTTATTAGTTCTTTACAAGTTTGCTGCTTTTTTTTTTTTTTTGGAATTCTTGGTTTTGTTATGGACAAAATTAAATGTTGAAATTTTAAGCGCTATATTTTAAACTAATTTAAAGAGTATTTAGTCCATTAACTTAATTAGTAAGAAAATTGCTTAATTGTATAAAAATATTTGGCTCCAAATTTAAGTTAATTTTTGTATACTTTTTTTTTTTTATTAATTCAATATTTTGTAATATGGCCCGAAAGATTGATCTTCCCAAATTTACATACAAAAATATTCATTACACATTGTCTACTTTGAAATGCTAAACCTGTGTTTAAATTCTCCCAGATAAAATTTAATCTACAAAGTATTATAAATACAACAAAAACGTAGAATCAAAGTGTATTACTATGTTAACAAATTTCTATTTGTTAATGAATTAAATCAATACAGAATTCATTTTTTTCAACTATTTAATTAAGTAAATTTTGATAGTAAATTAATAGTGGGTCAACAAAGGATAAAATTAGAAATAAGTTAGCTTATCTATCATAAATTAAATTGTTTAATATTTAAAAAAAAAAAATTTGGGTTGACATGTAACAAAACCTTAGAGAGATTTCTGAAATTATCCCTAAAATGTAAAAACTACTAGTCGAAAAGTGATTGAAAATGTAAAAACTACTAGTCGAGCAAGATAAGAATTAGTTAGATGATGTAAAGATTAAATTGCTAATGTTTCAAAGTGATGCATCTATCTATTGTAAAGGAGGCCCATAAAATTAAAGTTAAAGGTAGTCAAAACTTGCATTTCAGTATCTTCCTGTCCCGTTGACAAGAAGGTTTTTGCTGTGTTCTCTACTTTTGGAACATTTATTGAACATAATTAGTAAATTTCTTTCTTTTTCTTCTGTAATCTAGGAATTTTGAGGAGTTAGAGAGAGTGATTTGTGAATTATCTACCTTAAGAAGGGAAAGAAGATACTTGTATTCTGATTTATATTGTCGAAAATCTTACTTAGCTTTATTCTAGATTGGAATGAACTGTTTAATTTGCATATTCACAACTTAACTTAAAAAATTTTCTTTCATCCGACATACACATTATGATTTCAGTTTAGGCATTTAAGATTATGTAGTAGACTTAACAATTGGTGTATTTGGCAGCACACACTGCATCATGGGCAGGAGCATATCCAGATATAGTAACTTGTTCAAACATGTTTTGGTGGCCTGCCGGAACAAATTGGGCCGACCTTTAGGTTTGCCGCGGAACCTGGAGCTGGTCACCTAAATCCCTTAAGCCCCAACACCTACAAAGTAGCCAAGAATGTCATCCACGATGTGGTCAGCATGTTTCCAGATACCTTCTATCATGCAGGAGCTGATGAAGTCACCCCAAATTGTTGGAAATCTGACCCAACCATTCAAGCTTTCCTAGCTAAAAATGGCACTCTTAGCCAACTTCTTGAATTGTTTGTTAACTCTACATTGCCTTACATTACTGCCCAAAATCGTACTGTGGTCTATTGGGAGGATGTTTTATTGGATGCCACTGTTAGTGTTTCAGCTTCTTTGCTTCCACAAGAGAATATCATTTTACAAACATGGAACAACGGGCCAAACAACACTAAAAGGCTCGTTGAAGCTGGTTATCGTGTTATTGTGTCGTCTGCAGACTATTACTACTTGGATTGTGGGCATGGTGATTTTCTTGGAAATGATAGTCAATATAATCAGCCACCGGGTACTGATCTTGGTACTACAACGGAGGTTCATGGTGTGGGCCGTTTAAAACATGGCAGACTATCTATAACTATGATATAACATATGGCCTGAGTACAGAGGAGGCTAAGTTGGTGTTAGGAGGAGAAGTAGCCTTGTGGTCCGAGCAAGCGGATTCGACAGTTATGGACCCTCGGATTTGGCCTAGAACTTCGGCATTGGCAGAAACAATGTGGTCTGGCAACCGAGATCAAACAGGAATGAAGAGATATGCAGAAGCTACAGATAGATTGAATGAATGGAGGAACAGAATGGTTACCAGAGGAATACGTGCAGAGCCAATTCAGCCTCTTTGGTGCATTAGAAACCCGGGCATGTGCAACACTTAGAAACCCGGGCATGTGCAACATTGTTCAACCATTTGTTGTTGGCTAATTGTTTTGTTTGTTCAATTTCATTGGTTTCTTTACTTTTTTCCTTGTTTTTAAATGTTATTATGAGGCGATTTTGCACTCAGTTCAATTCGGTTGTATTGTTAATCATAAAGCTTTTTACATTCTTGCTTTGTACTGGGAACATTTAATATTCATAATTTAAACTTAGTTATTTTAACATTTTATAATTATGGGTAAATTACCGTAAACCTCCATGTGGTATGTCTATATAACCCATAACCCGTATGTGTTTTAAAAATATACCTTAAACCCACATGTAGTTTGGATTAAATGGTAAAGTAACGACAAACATCCGATTTAACAGAGATTGAAATACACTCGGCGCCAATGAAAGTGTTTATTGTTTTTCCTCTAAAAAAATTATCTTTTATGACAAAAATACCCATTTTTCACTTTTCAACAAAAACAACCACCACTATCTTCAACCATTGCAGCCACCATCAACACCAAAGTTGCAACCTCTCCTCATGCTAGAGCTTGCAGCCATTTCCCCTTATCTTCGTCTTCTTCTCTTCATCCTTTTCCTCTTCCCTGTCCCTCTCTTTTCTCGTTGCCCATCCCCTCGCTGTCCCTCCCCCCACTTCCTTCCTCTTCCCTATTTTCCCATCACTCATCTCCATCCCCCGGAACCTTTTTCCCTCTCCTCCTCTCTTCCTCTCTTTTCCCTTATTATTCTTCTTCTTCTTCCTCCTCTTCCTTCTCCTCCTCTTCCATCTCTTTATTGAACGACGTGGTAGATATGGTGGATCTCGCGGCCTTTTCAAGGCAGTCACCGAGGTGTCTTTAGCAATAGAGAAGCATGTGATGGAGAATGACCACGTTGGGTATTTGAACGTCACAATGGAAAGGGGTTTCTGCCGCCACTGAATCCGTGGCGACTTGCTCTACTCTGACAGAGGCCACTAACTCAACGTTGTCGTTTGCTGGTTTTATGATTTGGGATGGGAAAATGCAGTCTATTTAGTCAAAATTAGTAAGTTTTATTTGTTTATTTAGGAGAGTGAGATGATGTGGAATGTGGAGGCCGTGGCATTTGGTTGAGTGGTGATTGTGGTTTTAATGAAATGAAAATTTAAATGGTAGTTGGATTGATGTTGGTTCATAGCTCTGTATAGGTGGTGATGTTGTTGTTATTGTGGATAATAGGAGGGCATGGATGGAGTTGAGGTTTCTAATTTTGTGTTAGTGGCGGTGGGTGATGGAGGTGGAATGTAGAGCTACAGTGGTTAGGGTTGGATTATTGGTGGCAATGGCTGATAGGTTGACGGGTAAAAAAACCCATCCAGCTAATAACGCAGTCACTACAAAATAATACGCGATTAGTGGCGAATTTAGCGAGGAAAATTTAATGCATTTTTTGTCGCTAACTGTCTGAGCAACAGATTTAGCGACGACAAATGGAACGTCATTTTTTTGGCCATTGCAAATCACTTAACGACGAAAAAGGACACTGTCGCTAAGTTAGCGATGACAATAGCGACGAAATTTGCAACGCAGTTTGCAACGAATTTAGCAACACAACATTAGCAACGAGTTTTGCTACGAAAACTTAATAATTTTTTTATGAATAAAATGTAAGTGAAAGTTTTAGCGACGAATTTTGGTATTTGATTTTTTTTTATACTAAAAATATGTTTAGCAACGAATTTAGTGACGAATTTATTTTTTATTTTTATTTTTTAAAATAAAAACTAGCAACAAATGAAAGAAATAAAATTAAAAATTAAAATACATAACAAATTAAATGTAGTTATAATATACAAAAGATTGTTCATAGTACATGAAATATGAAAACAAAAAAAAGTTGTTCATAGTACATGAAATATGAAAACAAAAAAATCTATATCTAGAAATTTGTTGCATGAAACGAATAATTAGACTAATTTTGACTTTGTAATTTGGTGATCTCTTCCCAAAGAGCGTGATCTCCTCCCGAAGAGCATCAAATGCATCGATAAGTCAATCTAGCCTCTGGGTCATGATATGCATGATTTCTTCCTTGACATAGAGCTTTTTCTAGAGTTGATGCACTTCAGCATCTCGGTCCTTGTCCGCCTAGTAGATACCCGAGGATGTATTAGTTGTTTAAGTTATAGTACACTAATAACACCACTAAGATTAATGTAAATCAGAAATCTATAAAATGGTACTCAAACATCATAAAAATGAAACTACACAAGGAAAATAGCAATAAAGTAGTATAAAACTAGTGCCTTTAAATTAATATTACTAAAAAAAAGTACAAAAAATATAACATCAATATAATTCTTTTGAAAAGAGCACTACACTGGACAGATGTTATAAATTATTACTACTGGTTTTAAAAATAGTAGTACAATATTAGTAATATTTTTTTATGTACTAAAGCTTTAAAAGATAGTAAAAATATTTACTGAAAAAGTTTAATAAACATAATATTTATTAAAGCGTCAAGAATAAAATTAATACTAAAAGTGTCTACCAAAGCTAATAAATTACAAACTTATTTAATCTTTACCTTAATTAAACCTTAATATAAACTTATTTATTAATGCCAAATATTTATAAAAAATTCGGCAGAGTCTCCCCTATATTTTGACCTTTTTCCCAAATTTTTAGAACTAACCAACAATCAAAATATTCAACCATATGAACCAAACAAGTATATTTATATCATAAAAAACATAACACCAAATAGTACTACTTTTCATAAACTAATTTAAACAAAATTCACTAAATTGTACTCAGTTAACACATAATTACTTACATATTAGCTAAAGTTGGAAAAGCAATTCTACAATTAACTTACATAAAATTGAACTTAATTAAACTTTCTTATTGTAGTTTATATGGTTCGTTCATTATTTACAATACACCATACAACCATTGTGCAATCTACAATTGTCTTGTAGGTCACAAGTTTTTAACACTTAAAACATTAAAAAGGCGAGACATACTTAGATAACAAAGCCTAACAATTAGAAGTAAACTAATACCGGATGTAAAAAGAAAAATGAGTAGCACCTAAATATTCGTTTGACTAAACACTAAATTACCGTTTAACTCCTAGATGTTAATTTCAATAATCCTAACATAGTTAAATATTTAGAGTTATTATCAATATATATTTTCAAACAATTAAAACAATATCTCAATATATAAACATTTCTTTGGATTTTTCTCTTGTAAGACTATTATATTGAGTTTATTAATATTGTCTTATTTTATTGTTTCATTTAAAATGTCTTATCCTATAAGTTAAATGGATTTTTTTTTAAATTATACTAAACCAAAAAAAAAAAATATTACAAGTATGAAAAGTAAATAACCCTAAAATTACATTTAAAATTAACTTTTCATAAAAGATAAATTACATATAAATTTAATCTTAAAACTAAAATTCCATATATAATTAAATAACCCTAAACCCAAAAATATAAAGGCAACAAACGTTAAAATCATAAAAATTTATGGAATTTATAACCAATATTTCAAGTGTGAAAACTAAATAAACCCTAAAATTACACTTAAAATTAGCTTTTCATAAGAGCTAAATTACACATATATTTAATCCTAAAACTAAAGTTCCATATATAATTAAATAACCCTAAACCCAAAAATACAAAGGCAACAAACATTAAAATCATAAAATTAATGGAATTTAGAGCCAATATTACATGTGTCAAGTATGAAAAATAAATAAACCCTAAAATTACACTTAAAATTAACTTTTCATAAGAGCTAAATTACACATATATTTAATCCTAAAACTAAAATTACATATATAATTAAAAAACCCTAAACCCAAAAATATAAAGGCACTAAACATTAAAATCATAAAAATTTATGGAATTTAGAACCCTAATTTACAATATAATTGAAATTAAATAAGAATGAAATAAATAAAATTTACTTACAGCCATGAGAAAGAGGTGATTGAAGGTGGCTCACAGTGGTGACGGGGGTTGAGGGTTGTGCTAATGGTGGTAGGTGGTCCTAGTGGTGGTGGAGGTGAAATGGAGTAAGAGCAGGTGAATTTGTGTGTGAGATGAAAGAAAAAGATAGAGGAGGGAGTGAGATTTTGACAAAGAGAGAGTATGTAGATAGCTAGGAAGGAAAATGGTAGAGAGATGTGAGATTATGCTGTTAAAGATGGAGACAAAAATAATGAGTGAAATGAGAAGAAGAATATTAAGAAGAAGAAGAAGAAGAAGAAGAAGAAGAAGAAGAAGAAGAAGAAGAAGAAATGGTAGAAGATTAAAAGGTCAAAAAATAGTGACGGTTTTAGCGACTAGACGGATTCGTCGCTAATTAGAGATCTTTAGCGACGAACAAACTATTGCATGGCAGTTTTATGCCATTATGTACAGTTGTTAGCGATGAAAATAAAATTCTTTGCTAATCTGCTAATTAGTGACGAATTCAGCGATAAAAAATAACGACGATATCCCATTGCAAAAGTTTCTCGCCCTTGCGCGCTATAACTTGTGACGAAATTTGCGACGAAAACTGTGTCAAATTTTTTTTTTACTAGTTAGCAAAAATTCAGTGACGAAGTAGCGACAAATAGTAAATTCGTTGCTAAACTCGTCGGTAATTAGCGACGAGTTTTGTCCGTCGCTAAATTTTCGTCGGTAATCGCGTATTATTTTGTAGTGAAGCAGGAGTACATATGTAATTTTAGTAAAGTCCGTTAAATTATGGATGGTTTTCATCCATATGTCCTTTTAGTCTAAATCATATAGGGGTTTAAGATATATTTTCAAAATATATAGGTGCTATGGCTTAGATAGCTACATATAGGGGTTTGCGGTAATTTACCCTATAATTATTCATAAAACATGGTTCTTGATGGCTATATCATTTTGTTGACAAAGAACAATCAATTGTTTACCTTATTTTCTTTTTACGTTCAGTGATCATATCGAGGCAATGCAAAAGACTAGTACATACAAGAAATATAGAGTATGATACCAATGTAGCAACTTCCAACGTAAAATTAGCAACAATAGTTTAGAATGCTGTTGTCCTATCCTTGAGAATCCATTCTTGATTCTCCCATACATCAGTTTGTCTGGTGTTGCCTGAGGTAGTTTCTACAAAAAAACCAGAAATCATGCATATAATTTTGTTAGTCAATAGATTATAAACCAATTAATAAGTTTTTTTTTTACACTATTAATAAAGTTTACTGGTCATTTCACTCATTCATGTCAATTAATTTTGAAATGAAAATTCATATTTTTTAATATAGTAGTATAAGAGCTAGTATTATATTTTCTCTGATCATCCAAACATGAGTTGGACTTCTTTGCACATTTAGGCTTGACTTAGACTTCTCTGCAAATTAAGGTTTGACTTGAAGGGTTTTTGTCAACACAATGCTTTTGTTAACCTAATTTGGATATTGGATTTAATTTTATGATAATCTGTCATGTTAATACTTCTGTTCACTTGGATTGCGATTGACTCATTCATTTCTATCTTGTCAATCCAATACACCATCTTTGTTTCAGATTGAATCATGTGTAAAAAGAGGTATTAAAAACATCTCACATTGATTAACAAATTAAGAGATTCTAAACTAATTAATAAATTTTATGGATGACTCCACACGTTACCTATTGTTACCTGTTTTTTTAACATTAATCTATATTAATTATAAATATCTCACATTAGTTCTTTTACTGGGTTTTATATGTTTTCACTTTTCAACCGACTTCCTTTTATTTATTTTTATTTCTTCTTTTCCCCAAAAGTTCTAGTCTTGTACATGAGTATGCCATTTGTACACTGTTTTTAATTATTTTCCTTTTATTTTGTTTGGGTAGAGGATTGGAATCTAATACTCTTCTAATCAGTAAAATATGAGAATAACAAGAATGTGTACATCTGTTATTACTACTAGTTTATATCTTCAAAGCATAAAAATGTAGAGGTATCTTATTTCCATATTGACCAAAAAAAAAAAAAAAAAAAAAAACTTATCCTATATTATTAGTTTAAAAAAGTCTTGGATATGTCCAAATTGGAACCCTAAAATTAATAGTCTAAATAGTGTGCATCCATCTCAATTGAGTAGAGTTCCAAATTTAAATTCCCCAACATCTTTTTTTTTTGAGCAACCACCTACTTGGTGGGGATAGTCCCTTTTTATTATTAAAAAAAAAAAAGATACATGGAGGCAACCATGAAGTCTAGCTCTCCAGCAAAAAGAGAATGAATTCAAAAGACATACCCTTTGAATTTTAGCATCTTGTCATATCTAAGATACTAACTTCCATTACACTTTAGAGCTAAATCAGTGATTTGGAGTAATAACATCCTTTAATTATATGAATTTGTCTTTTACACATTAGAACTGAATTAGAGAAAGGGGTTTGGAAGTCATCCTGGTTCGCATTGCTCTTGGCATATTGTATGTCCTCTTACGACTTTCTTTCTTTTTGGGGCGAGAATGTCCAATTCTTGGATTGGGTGCACATTCTGACCATTAAGAGATTCATTATCGAAAAAGTAGCAAATTTTTTCTGCCAACACCTTATCATTGGATATGGTGGAATCATCAATTGATTTAAACTTTGGTTGTTGGGGAGAGGCAGGTTGGCTATGAAGTTGGTTTCCTTGCTGCCCAAGAATTTTCTTGAATTTTTGTTACTGCTCGTAGATTGTACAATTTCCTTGAATGTAGGCTTACCTGTGGCTGTGAGGTCTTTCATGTTTCGATTTTAGGTGGTGAGTCTTAATAGGTTGAGAATTTTTCATGGTTTCTTCTTTCTTATGCAATAAGGGAGGTGCATTAGGTCAAGGAGATTCGTTGTCTGAAAAATAGTATGAGAGTTCCTCCATAATTTGCGTATTAGAGATAGCAATGTCCAGATCATCTTTTGATTTTGAATAGGCAAATTTATGTCCAGATTTGGAGGTTTTGGATTATCCTTTGAAACGGTCAAAGCAGCATATTTGAGGTAGTTAGGCCTTGACTTATCTCAATCATGTTTGAATTTTTCATCCCAATTTTCTTGCCATTTGAATTTTGAATGTCCTTCTTTTGTGGAGTTTCACTAACAACCTCCACTACCTTGGAAGATGGTGGCTCCACCACTAGAAAGTGTTCCACCACCATATTTCCGGCTATGGGAGCTTCTGTCCCCAAGTTTTCTCCTTGATTTGCTACCGTTTTTGAAGTAGTATTCGAAATTGGCATTGATTCATCTGGAATTTCCTTTGAGGAAATGTAACACCTAAAGTCCCTACTTCTTGATTTTGAATTGGTTTCCAATGAGATGATGGCATGTTGAATGGCCTTGTAGGAGCTTTACCCTTAGGAGGTAGTGATTCAAGGTTCTTGGAGGGTTGAGCAGTCCCTACTTTGCAATTAGCCAAATGGTAGCCTATTTTATGACACTTTGTACAATAGGATGGGATGTTCTCATAGGTGATTTTTTGCCACCTTCCCCCGTCACCTACTACTAACCATACTCTAGTGGGAAGAATAGCCAAAAGATTAACCTCCACACAAACCTTTGCTGTGTTTAGGTTTGTGAAGTTTTTCGTGGTCAAATCAAGCTTGAGAGGCATTCCCACAACTTGAGCCAAGTTGAAAACCGCATGTTTAGTGAAGAAAACTACTAGGAGACCTTCCAACGTGATCCAAACCGGAACTACTAAAGGTTCGATGTTTGGTGTGTAGAGAGGGTGCCATTTGTGAACTCTCATGTAGAATCCATTAATGACCCTCTAAGTGTTTTTGAGCCAACAATGCAAATAATCCTCCTCTAAATAAAATCTGATTAAAATGTATTTATGATCAAGAAAACCTATTGTGAAACTGCTCTTAAAGCTAATCGTATGAAAACTTTTATGTACAGTTTCCATATTTGGTTTGCCCCTTGGGAAGTTGCCCACCAAAGTGAAATGGAAAGGGGCAACCAGCTTTTTAACCTCTTTCTCAGAGAAAAATATTGTTAGTTCTCCTTTGAATGATTGCAACTCTTTCAAAGGAAAGGCCGAGGAGTGTGCTAGAGATTCCACTTTGTTTTTGAGGACATCCACAAAAGAGCGAGCTTGCCCCTCAGTCATTGTTTGATGGGCCTCTGTTTCCTCCATGGCCAGTTGGCCAAGAAGGAAGGAAAGTGATAAATTTAGTGAGAGAAGGAGTTTACCCAACATCTAATTGTATCAACAAACAAAATATATCTAATCAATTAGTACCTCTACTGTTAAGGTTTGTTGTGAATGAAATAGACTGATACATAAATATACTATCTAATGACTCGTAGATACATGACAAATTAATTAAGGTAATCAAATATTCATGAGGGTATTTTGGTCATTTCTACTTAAGTTCAAGGTCAATGGTCAACCTAAAACTTTTAAGGTTCCCCTGGGCCAACTATTTAGTTTATAGCCCATTAATTATCATTGCAACTTCATTTGCCATTTTTAACTTTCAATTACTCCCTATTTTCTTTTTATTGAACAATTTCTGACTTGAGCATCAGCATCTATTCCAGGGGATAGCCATGTCACTCTTGCTCTTTGTCTCGAGTGTTTGATCGTGAGTATGGTGTGCTACATTACCTTTGCATAGGAGTATTTTTGCTTATTGGACAATTTTGGAACTAGACCTTGTGACTTTGATTTTAGACATTAATGCTCATAATTTTTATGTACCAACATTTGGTGCAATCTATGGGAAATGAACAAGTCATGACTCCTAGCACGCGTAACACTTATTGCAACAATCAATAGCAAAAGCAAAGAGATCACCTCCCAACATCAGTCAAATCGATGAATCAAAGTGTTTGATCGAGTTGGGGACAACCTAGAAATCTCGATCCCCAAGCTATGCATAAGGATAGAGAGATCTGTAGCTTAAGACAACCAAATGCTATGTTAGAGGATATATTCCTTAAACAACAACTTTAGCATTCATTCATTCAAAAAGAATACCCCTGCTCATGCCCTCAAGGTAGAGCTCTTTACTTATACCCTCTAAGGATGCCAAAGAATTTCCTAAGGGAGCACTCTAAGTCTATTTCGCTTTCGCCCTCTAGGGTTGAGTTCTTACTTGATCTCGCTTTCTAAGGTAGAGTTCTTACTTTCTCTTACCCTTCATGATAAAGTACTCAACTGTTCGCTACATCAAGGAATGTGCTCAACTAGCATTCTTTGAGAATAAATCACTCCTCCAGGGGCAAGTTAAGTCTTTCCAACTGAAAACTTCTACCAATTAAGTCTCATCTAAGAGTAAGATGCTCACCTATCTGAGGGTCAAAATTCTCATCCTCTGGGATCACCTTATCCCTCTGGTAGCAAGTCTAACTCTTCCCAAGCAAAGATTTCTACAAGCTAACTCTCATTCCCAAGAGTAAGAGACTCACCCTTTTAAGGGTAAAAAATCTCATCCCTTGAAATCACCATACCCGTCCAAGGTAAATCTAAGTCTTTACAATTGAAGGCTAATCAATTTGAACTCGTACCCCAAGGGATAGGGTTACTCTTCCTAGGATAAAATCTCATCCTTCCGTGGGCAAAGTTAAGTCTTCTTAAATGAATGCTTCTACAAGTTAAGTCTCAATCTAAGAGCGAAACTTACCCTTCTGAGGGTTAAATATCTTATCCCCAGGAATCACCTCACTCATTCAGGGGAAAGTCTTAAGTGTTACAACGTGAAGGTTTATCAAGTTAAGTCTTACATCTAAGAGTAAGACTCACCCTTTTGAGAATTAAAATCTACATCCTGCGGGATCAAATTACCATAGTCTTTCTCCGAGAGCAAACTTAAATCTTCTCAAGTGAAGATTTTTTCAGCTAACACTCATTCCCAAAAGTGAGACGCACTCACTTTTTTTAGGGTCAAAAACCTCGTCCTCTGGGATCAACTCACCCTTAGAGAGGAAACCTAAGCCTTCCAAAGTTACGATTTATGAAACTTAGCCTCACTCCAAGAATGAGACTAATCTCTTTGACACTGAAAAATCTCACCTTCTAAGATCATCTACTTTCTCTAAGGAATAAAAGCAAATACCACTCTCTAGAGCAGGCATAGCCCTCCCGAGGGCAAACAACAAAATCTTACTATGAGCATGCATTACATTAGTCACCTAGGAGAGTTATGCTCTCAAGACTAAGGATTTACTTTGGAGATTTGTGCCTAGAATTACCCTTCCGAAGGTCAAAATAAGTTTTTCCTAGGAGAAGTAGTTCATTGGTTAAGTAATAAGCCTGTCAACAAACCGGGCCTAGACCTGGATCAGATATGATTCTAGCCCTATAATTTATTCGAGTATAGATTTAAGTATGCACACATTTACTCGAATTCAATCTGGATCTGATTAGATTATTATATAAATGGATTGGATATGGATTTACTAGTTTCGATTTGTTTAAGACCTAGATCCGATAAAAAAAATATAAAAAAAGGAAAAAAATAATTCAATTAGGGTAAGTGGATAACAAGTCTTCATAATTTCTTAACCCCTTTCACTTCAGTCTTTAACAGTCTCTTTTTTTTTTTATCTTCTTCTTCTCTCTACATTCTTTCCAATTTTTAGATTTACTTTTCTTTTCCTCTCTACCATCTCACTATCTCAGTCTATACCTCTTCTTGACTTACTCCCTTCTTCATCCTACAACTTCGTCCCTGTTTATAGCTAGCCGTCACCAGCTGTCATCTCGTTGTAGATCAAACATCATGTAAATTCATCTCATTCTTATTTTTTTCTCTCTTAAGTATTATTCTTTTCTATTTATCCTGTCACCGATGATCTCGAAAAGATAATCGACAAGCTCTCGGCTAGATCTAGAGTTACAGATCTAGACAATCCGTTTTACCAAAACGTAGATTTGTTTATTTTTCTCCCTTTCTCTTTTTTAAAATTCTATGCTCATTTGTATTTCAAGATTTTTTACCACAAAAAGAAAAAAAAAGGAAAAAAATATAGAAAAAAATAAATTAAAATCCATGGTTGTGCATGTGTAGGATAACTTGAAATGAAATGTTTGATTATGTTGTTATCCATTTTGGACTAAAAGTTAGTAAAATTTATTAGTAGTGTTCTTCTTCTTTACTAGTATTAACTGGTAAACAATGTGATGTTTTTCCTTATGTATTTGGCTCCTGAAATATTTATTTATTTTTGTTGGTTTCATTGTTTTGTAGGATGTCATCTGGGCCAACACCCGCATAGCACAACGGATGAAAATGACTTCTTTGTATTTCTTATCAATTCAACTATGTAATTTGATGTGTATGTGCTATTATAATATTTTTAAAAAAATTATGTATAGAGAATAGGAATGCTGAAATTGTTGTTGTTGGTGACTGAAGTTGGATGGATTTGGAATGTTTAAGAATTGCATTTTTATGTGTTCTGGTTATTTTTATCAGGTATATCCAATCCAGATCCAGACTCAGTCAAATCCAGGGATAGATCTTAAAATTGTGACTTGTCAGATAATCGAAATGGATTCGAAATTCTTAATCAGATCCGGGTCTAGAATTACCAAATCTGACCCAAATCCAACACATTTACATGCCTATTAAGTATGCTCAGAAGAGCAACATAACCCCTCAGTGGTGAAATCAAATTCATCTAGGAGAGTTGTGCCTAGGTTAAACTTAGTCCCAGAACTAAGACTGTACTTAGGAGATTTGCATCTAGGATTATCCCTCTGGGGGCAAAAATAAACTTTTTCTAGGAGAAGTTGTTCTTTAGTTAAATATGCTCAGAAGAGCAACCATAACCCTTCCAAGGGCGAAATCAAATTCACCTAGGAGACTTGTGCCTATGTCAATTTTTTTCCCAGCAGAGATCTTAAGGCTTTACTTGGCAAATTTACGCCTAAGATTACTCCTCTAGGGTTGAAAATAATCTTTTCATTAGAGAAGAAATACATTGGTTAAGCATGCTCCGAAGAGTAATCCTTACCCCTCTGTGGGTGAAAACTAAATTTACTTAGGAGATTTGTGCCTAAAGTATCTTTGGTCCAGAGACCAAGGTATAACTAGAAGAGTTCCACCTATACCAAGCTTGGTCCCAAGACCAAGGTCTATCCCTCTAGGTCTAAAAATTTATACCTAGATTAAACTTGGTCCAAGATCTAGATTTACCTTTTCGGGGGTGAAAAAATTATACTTAGATTAAGTTTGGTCCCAAAATTGATGCTTACCTTTCAAAGGAAAAAAGTTTTACTTAAGTATGAAGACAATAGATTGATAAAACAACTTAGTCACTTAAAAAATGTTCAAGTATCTAGGGGGTGAAGGCGTATGAAGGAATACTTGAAGCCAAACAAAAGCATAAAGTAGCAAAGGAAAGACATTGTTGTCCCTAAAGCAATAACCTAAGAGGGGGGTGAATTAGGTTGTTTCTAAAACAAACCTTTTTATGTGCTTAATAGAAATTCAAACTTTATGCACCAAATGAAAACTTAAGCACAAATGAATACAATAGATATTCAACAATTTAAGCTTAAAGAACAAATAAGAATATTGAGATTAAGATAATCAAACCAAACTCCCAAGCTTATCAAGCTTGGAGCTTTCAACTATAAAGAGCTTCTTACAAGGCAACTACCAAGTTCACAACTTGAAGTTCAACCACTAAAAGTCTCTTCAAAGTAGGTGAGACAATAACCTCTTGTACACAAATGAGGATCACTCTTGCTCACACTAATTACCTTTAGTTGAGCCAAGAGTTTTACACTCACAACCTCCCTTTGTTACAATCGTTATCTCTCCACTTTTACACTTGAAGAAGTCTTACACTTCTAAGTTCTTTTCACAAAACTACCTACGCTATTACAACACTTGTTCCCATTCTATTTCTCTCAAATAGCTCAAGGGTTATTTGTAATCAATGTAGAAGTCTCTTCTTGTTAATTCAGACCTAAGGGTATTTATAGTTGCCAAAAATCTGCTTCCAACAACTTCCCAACGGCTATTTTCTGTTTACTGGAAAACTAGCCGTTGGACCTTTCGGACGGCCGATGCAGCAAGAGTGCGTCAGAACAAACTAGCCGTTGTACCTATAACGGCCGCTGCTAAACCTTGCGTCCGACACTGCGTCCGTTCTCTGAGGGTATTCGTTCGGACGTCCGAGGATGCGTCCAAACATGCGTCTGATCGAAGCAAAGTCTTCTGAAAATATGATCGGACGCTGTTCTTCATCCGAGGCTTGCTTCAAATTCTTTGTGTCGGACGATTACCATCATCCGAAGCTCTGTGACTCGGACAGTCATTTGCGTCCGTGAAGTCTTGTGGTTGTTTTGTTCGGACGATCATTTGCGTCCGAACCTACCTATTTTTCTGCACACTTGTTATCAAACCAAGGTTCATTAGTATGATTTGGTCATCATCAAAACATGATTAACATAACTGGGGTTCAACAGACATAATATTATATCTTGATGGAAAGCATAACATAGGTGGAGTTATACAAGGAAAGGCCCCAACTCAAAGTTAAACAACAAGTGCAACTAAGGAAATAATAAGTAAACAACATAATACTATTCGAAAGTGAAAGCTCATACATGCAAGATATATAAGCTCTAAAATCTCCAAAAAGGAATAGTAGTTAAGTTAAATATCGAGCTAAGCTAGAGGCAATGGTGGCAAAGTAGACTCTGAGAGAACTGTAGGCTTTTTCCTGCTAGTGGGTTGTGCAAGAGCTACTTGAGATGATCTCTTGTATCTTTGAGTCCCAATAGTAGACCTCTCATCATGCTCAGATGATTCTTTATGCCTGGCCTTTCCCTGCTCCAATGCATGGTCGCAAATGGTATTCGACATAGCATCAGCTGCAAGGGTAAAATAACAAGTCAAGTCCAAAATAAAGGAAATAAGCAGATTATTAAAGTTACATCCAAAGAAAAAGACATATGCAAAGGCATGTTAAAGTAAAAACATATGTGTACATATCAACCTAAAGAAATAGAAGAATCAAGAGGAGCGAGGCTCAACCTTGCTAATACTAAAACTTCTTCATTAATCAAAACTTTCTAGTTGAGTCTCTTGGCATTCTCAAGTATTCGCAAAGTACTCTTTAGGTTTTCAAGAGGGATGAACTCATTGGCTTAGGAAATATTCAAGATAAAGTTCCACGTAGGAATTTTTCATTCGGGTTGCCTGTTCACTACAAAATATTCACTCATTCAACCGTTTAACTTATGGTACACATCCTTGAATAGACTTATTTTAGGCCTCCAAGTAATGGTAATCCCAAGCCCATTGGGTATGCTGTACAAAAATTTCTTAAAAGTAGGGATTGAAGGCTTGACTCTATGAGATGCACAAGTAATGTGGTATTCATTGATGTTTTGAATAGATTTAGTGTGAACTTGTCCAAGCCCAACACAGGTTGATAATGCTCAATACTTCTTGATAGGAAGGATGGAATTGGAATCTCAACCCCGCCTCAAGATGAAGTACACAGTGATGTACCTTGGAAATTCTACACAAGGGCAATGATCTGACGGAGGAACTTTAACTTCGCTATTACCAGGGATGTGAAACCACTTCACCCATTTTCATAATAAGTCCTAGTCTATGGCTGAAGGAGATAATTGTGAATACACTGAGTTTAGTTCTTCAAGAGACATCGATGAGTTTTCTTCATTCCTTAGTTGAGAGATATCTAAATCTTGTTCATTTGGATCTTCTTGCTTGGGCTCACTAATATGCTCAAATTCTAAACAACATATACCTTAGGGACTCGCATGGAATAGTGTTCCTTGACCCGATGCCAGTATGAATATTCAGGTGGCATTCCCGCAAGTAGGGTAGTGGTACAATGCATGTTCATCCTAACCTTAGAAGTTAAAGAACCCCAAGCAAAGATCTACCCTTAAACAAGCTTTATTGTCAAGATAAGAGGTTTACTTGGCTTAGAACCCATGGATAAGGTATTTGCACTTTTCTCATGCAAAGGATTATTAACCTCATGTGACGTTCTACCTCGATTAAAGTCTCACCTCTGGGCATGATCGTGTACAACTTTGCCCCCAACCAAGGAATCCTTCCTTGTGAATTTATCTTTCGTAACTACAGGAACGATAAGCACTATAATAGAGTTGCTAACATTATTATCCTTTTCAACCATCATTTCATCCTCAACAACTTCGACATCTTCAATAGTGTGGCCTTGGCTATGGTCTTAAGAAGAAGGCATTGCTATGAACATGCCATACTTGACCGAGGTTTTGTCTTTTTTAGCATGTATAGTTGTGAAACTTCTCTCACAGATAGGTGGCGCTGCTGCAAATTCATTCCTTTGGTGGCACATTCTCCAAGAGCAGCCATTGCATTTTCTTTCATGGGGTTGTGTTGTCGTTTGCAAAGTTGTGGAACTCGGTGGTGGCTGTTACTTATTCACATCTAGTTGCGTGATAGAGGAAATTTTCTTAATGATACTTGTTAGTTCGTCGAGACTCTTGGTTGGCAATCACATCGCACGTCCTTGCTGCTACTTCAAGGAAATATCTTGGAAATCTTTGGCCTTGAAAATGGCAGTGGTGACGGAGCAATTGAGATGAGCTATTGCCAGTGGACTATGGTTAGATAATGTTGAAATTTTCCCTAGTGTGATGTTTTTAACTCCAACTAAGTCTTCTTTCTCAAAAATATTGTCCCTAGCTAATACGTTATCCATGACAGCTACAATAGCAATAATCCCATTACCCACTTTGTCATTTTCAAGTACTCATGCCATGGCATTATTTCTCTTCTCCTTTTTCTTTCCTGTTCTTTCTTTTTCCTCTTTTTCTTTTCATCCCTTTCCCTCATTTTGTCATATTCATTTCCAAACTAAAGGGACCCTTCCTATGTCTAATATCACCTAAGTCTATGATTTAACCACTAAATTCACTCTTATCTTGCCAATATTGGAGCTCATGATAATATAGTGAGTGTTATTTTGTCCAGTGTACAAGAAGTGTTTGAAAAATTGCCAAAGAAAAATCAAAAGGCAATAAAAAATGAAAGTGAATTACTTGGAGCAAGGGTGATGCAAGTTTGAAGAGTACAAGACATAGTCTTTTGAAAGACTTGAGCATTGAAACTGTCACGCCCCAAAAACGGGACCGTAACACGCCGCACTAATGGTACACCGGCCCAAAGCGCAAGGCACAAACGAACAGAGCAACAAACTTAACCGCAATGTAATAGAACCATCAAACCATTACTTAACTATAAAACCGAATATTCATTTTACACAAAAAAATACGAATTACAAAATTTTTTCTTAGTACAAAAGATGCTACAACAAAAACAAAGTTCATCAATACAAAACCTATCTAATACACTACCCCTCTCCAAACAAAAGAGAAGCTTGGAAGATTATCCGCAGAGTCCTACCAGTAATGTGGAATCTGGAGAAAATCTAAAAGCTGCTAACGCGGTGGAGAGTAAAAAATGAGCACCTAATTGTATAATTACAAAGGATGTGGGGTGAGCATAACTAACTCAGTGGATATCATAAAAGCTCTTCAAATGGGGCCAAGCATTTCGATAAAAAGAAAACATAAAGATAATAACATTTGCGAAAAACCATAGTCATGAAGCAGTTTCTAAAATGTCTCATGCCATTTAAACGTCAATAAACCATAATCATAAGTAGTTTCTAAAATGTATCATGCCATTTAAACGTCAGGCATGTCCAAAACATAGCCAAAAGATCCAATCATTTCAAAACATAGTATGCTAAAGCATAGCGAACAAATCCAAGTACAGTTTCAAATCCAGAATATAAAGAAATAGCATGAGTATCTTTAAGGCTCAAAGGTATGACCTGGTAGTACTAGAATGAACTAGTAATCTATAGGTCCTACCTTTAATACCAAGTCTGTCTCTTATCACATCTAGATGTGTCGCTATGAAATAGCACATAACAGTCTTAGGGTGATGGTAGGCGTCCCATGGATGACTATAGAACCGGTTCTCCCCTCTTCAAACATTTCCAAACACATCCAAAATTATATACCTAGGTCACCTATGAGCCAAAACAGTCATAAAATGCTTTCATATCAAAAGAGTTTGCAAACATATCAATTGATTAACATAAAATAGCTTGGTCCCGATTTCATATGTAATAGTTCCAAAACATTGTAAAAGTGCAGTTCCAAACATCATACACATTCTAAAATCCATCCAAACATATTTCGAAAGTCGTTAAACAAAATACAAGTGGAAGAGGGTCTATGTTACCCACCTATCAAAGCAAAACTGCACAAATGATCACAGAACGCGATCGCCGGTAGGTGGCGTGGACCCTCTTCCACTTGAAGAGGACTCTTAGAAGCCTGTAGAAGTTAAAGAATGACTAGGGTTCTTCCACGTGCGAAACGATAGATCTTCCTTATACAATCTTTTCAAAATGTATCTTATTCATCTAATGTGGACTGTTTCTTGGACAAGCTCTTATACACATCTAGTCTCTTACACAAGTTAACAGAAGTGTATAAGCTTTTACACATCTCCTTTCCTACACAGATGCAAATTTCCAGAAAAACCGAAAAACTTTGCCCCTCCCTAGGCTATAAGTAGGCTATCCTCCCTGCCAACAAAATTAATTCCAAGGTATTCAAGGTCCCTTGGTTGTCTCCCAACTCAAAAGAACAGGTCAACCAACCAACAAAATCCATAAACGGACTCTTTCACCGGAGCAATAGCCGGGACTATATCAATAGCATTCCACAACAATTAACTCTATTACAACATTAGAGCAACAACCTATGGGTGGAATTCCTCTTTACTACCAAACTGAAATTTTTACCGATTAGCCACACGCATGATTCAAACATGCTTCCTATCCAACCCACTACCAAGGAAACACTTAAAATCATCAAAAGATCATTAAAGACCCTTCAAACATAACCAATTATCCAAATTATCCTAGTTGCGCCAAAGCTTCCGCTTACTTACAAAATGAAGGGAAATCAATTCCACTTGGTTTCAAGTCTCAATTCCTATCCAAACTAACCTTAAAACACTCTTAAAACATCATTATGTGCATAGACATAAGCATTCATAGCATAACACTCTAGGCCACATATGGAAGACAAAACCCCAACTCATAATCTTAAAATTTGTAATCTAACCATGGAAAGTTGTTAAAAATCAACTCCAATCACTTCCCAACCTCCAAAACACTAAAAACAACCCATAACATACATAAATCAACACATATAAGGCTGCAAAGAGGGTTTTCTCAGCCATAAAGAATCCTACAAAACTTGAAATTAAAGCTTGGATCATAAAGCCCATAAGCCAAAAAGTGCTAAAATACAAAAATCTTACCTTCCTTAGTGATTTCTACTTGTCTGTCTCCAATAACATTACTTCAATACTCATGTCTTAACCCCAAGGTTCCTGTGAAAGGAAGAAACAACAATAGAAGACTTAAAAAGCTTCCAAAGTTGACCCAAATAGTACCCAAGTTGACCAAATAGTCTCCAAGTTGACTATTTGACCCAAAAACTAATTTTTTTGCTACTAAATTAACATTATAAATCAGCCATCAAACAACACTCACACACCACAATGCACTAATTACACAGTCCAACTTTTGACCCGTTTACCCATCAAATCGCTTAAATCGAAAAATTTGCCGAATTGAAAAACGAATAAGTTGAAGTACTTTATAACTAAAAATAATATGAAAAACATTTTAAATCAGTTAAAATCAAAGAACAAGACTATTAAAATACTGGGTTTCACAGGAACCTTGGGGTTAAGACATGAGTATTGAAGTATTGGGGTTGAGCTTGAATATTGAAGCTTAGGGGTCAAGACTCGAGTATTAGAACCGTGGGGTCTTAAAAGATTTGAGTATTTCACATATTTCTCAACTAATAGGACCAAGCAAATTTGGCATTATTTCTCTTCTCCTTTTTCTTTCCTGTTCTTTCTTTTTCCTCTTTTTCTTTTCATCCCTTTCCCTCATTTTGTCATATTCATTTCCAAACTAAAGGGACCCTTCCTATGTCTAATATCACCAAAGTCTATGATTTAACCACTAAATTCACTCTTATCTTCAATATTGGAGCTCATGATAATATAGTGAGTGTTATTTTGTCCAGTGTACAAGAAGTGTTTGAAAAATTGCCAAAGAAAAATCAAAAGGCAATAAAAAATGAAAGTGAATTACTTGGAGTAAGGGTGATGCAAGTTTGAAGAGTACAAGACATAGTCTTTTGAAAGACTTGAGTATTGAAACCTTGGGGTTAAGACATGAGTATTGAAGTATTGGTGTTGAGCTTGAATATTGAAGCTTAGGGGTCAAGACTTGAGTATTAGAACCGTTGGGTCTTAGAAGATTTGAGTATTTCACATATTTTTCAACTAATAGGACCAAGCAAATTTGGCATTAATTATCTTATCCTTTTTCTTTCCTGTTCTTTCTTTTTCCTCTTTTTACTTTTCATCCCTTTCCCTCATTTTGTCATATTCATTTCCAAACTAAAGGGACCCTTCCTATGTCTAATATCACCTAAGTCTATGATTTAACCACTAAATTCACTCTTATCTTCAATATTGGAGCTCATGATAATATAGTGAGTGTTATTTTGTCCAGTGTACAAGAAGTGTTTGAAAAATTGCCAAAGAAAAATCAAAAGGCAATAAAAAATGAAAGTGAATTACTTGGAGCAAGGGTGATGCAAGTTTGAAGAGTACAAGACATAGTCTTTTGAAAGACTTGAGTATTGAAACCTTGGGGTTAAGACATGAGTATTGAAGTATTGGGGTTGAGCTTGAATATTGAAGCTTAGGGGTCAAGACTTGAGTATTAGAACCGTGGGGTCTTAGAAGATTTGAGTATTTCACATATTTTTCAACTAATAGGACCAAGCAAATTTGGCATTATTTCTCTTCTCCTTTTTCTTTCCTGTTCTTTCTTTTTCCTCTTTTTCTTTTCATACCCTTTCCCTCATTTTGTCATATTCATTTCCAAACTAAAGGGACCCTTCCTATGTCTAATATCACCTATGTCTATGGTTTAACCACTAAATTCACTCTTATCTTCAATATTGGAGCTCATGATAATATAGTGAGTGTTATTTTGTCCAGTGTACAAGAAGTGTTTGAAAAATTGCCAAAGAAAAATCAAAAGGCAATAAAAAATGAAAGTGAATTACTTGGAGCAAGGGTGATGCAAGTTTGAAGAGTACAAGACATAGTCTTTTGAAAGACTTGAGCATTGAAACCTTGGGGTTAAGACATGAGTATTGAAGTATTGGGGTTGAGCTTGAATATTGAAGCTTAGGGGTCAAGACTTGAGTATTAGAACCGTGGGGTCTTAGAAGATTTGAGTATTTCACATATTTTTCAACTAATAGGACCAAGCAAATTTGGCATTATTTCTCTTCTCCTTTTTCTTTCCTGTTCTTTCTTTTTCCTCTTTTTCTTTTCATCCCTTTCCCTCATTTTGTCATATTCATTTCCAAACTAAAGGGACCCTTCCTATGTCTAATATCACCTAAGTCTATGATTTAACCACTAAATTCACTCTTATCTTCAATATTGGAGCTCATGATAATATAGTGAGTGTTATTTTGTCCAGTGTACAAGAAGTGTTTGAAAAATTGCCAAAGAAAAATCAAAAGGCAATAAAAAATGAAAGTGAATTACTTGGAGCAAGGGTGATGCAAGTTTGAAGAGTACAAGACATAGTCTTTTGAAAGACTTGAGAATTGAAACCTTGGGGTTAAGACATGAGTATTGAAGTATTGGGGTTGAGCTTGAATATTGAAGCTTAGGGGTCAAGACTTGAGTATTAGAACCGTGGGGTCTTAAAAGATTTGAGTATTTCACATATTTTTCAACTAATAGGACCAAGCAAATTTGGCATTATTTCTCTTCTCCTTTTTCTTTCCTGTTCTTTCTTTTTCCTCTTTTTCTTTTCATCCCTTTCCCTCATTTTCATCTTTCTATTGTCATATTCATTTCCAAACTAAAGGGACCCTTCCTATGTCTAATATCACCTAAGTCTATGATTTAACCACTAAATTCACTCTTATCTTCAATATTGGAGCTCATGATAATATAGTGAGTGTTATTTTGTCCAGTGTACAAGAAGTGTTTGAAAAATTGCCAAAGAAAAATCAAAAGGCAATAAAAAATGAAAGTGAATTACTTGGAGCAAGGGTGATGCAAGTTTGAAGAGTACAAGACATAGTCTTTTGAAAGACTTGAGTATTGAAACCTTGGGGTTAAGACATGAGTATTGAAGTATTGGGGTTGAGCTTGAATACCCTTGCTCCATATGGTCAAGACTTGAGTATTAGAACCGTGGGGTCTTAAAAGATTTGAGTATTTCACATATTTTTCAACTAATAGGACCAAGCAAATTTGGCATTATTTCTCTTCTCCTTTTTCTTTCCTGTTCTTTCTTTTTCCTCTTTTTCTTTTCATCCCTTTCCCTCATTTTGTCATATTCAAATTTCCAAACTAAAGGGACCCTTCCTATGTCTAATATCACCTAAGTCTATGATTTAACCACTAAATTCACTCTTATCTTCAATATTGGAGCTCATGATAATATAGTGAGTGTTATTTTGTCCAGTGTACAAGAAGTGTTTGAAAAATTGCCAAAGAAAAATCAAAAGGCAATAAAAAATGAAAGTGAATTACTTGGAGCAAGGGTGATGCAAGTTTGAAGAGTACAAGACATAGTCTTTTGAAAGACTTGAGAATTGAAACCTTGGGGTTAAGACATGAGTATTGAAGTATTGGGGTTGAGCTTGAATATTGAAGCTTAGGGGTCAAGACTTGAGTATTAGAACCGTGGGTCTTAAAAAGATTTGAGTATTTCACATATTTTTCAACTAATAGGACCAAGCAAATTTGGCATTATTTCTCTTCTCCTTTTTCTTTCCTGTTCTTTCTTTTTCCTCTTTTTCTTTTCATCCCTTTCCCTCATTTTGTCATATTCATTTCCAAAGCTTCTAAAGGGACCCTTCCTATGTCTAATATCACCTAAGTCTATGATTTAACCACTAAATTCACTCTTATCTTCAATATTGGAGCTCATGATAATATAGTGAGTGTTATTTTGTCCAGTGTACAAGAAGTGTTTGAAAAATTGCCAAAGAAAAATCAAAAGGCAATAAAAAATGAAAGTGAATTACTTGGAGCAAGGGTGATGCAAGTTTGAAGAGTACAAGACATAGTCTTTTGAAAGACTTGAGTATTGAAACCTTGGGGTTAAGACATGAGTATTGAAGTATTGGGGTTGAGCTTGAATATTGAAGCTTAGGGGTCAAGACTTGAGTATTAGAACCGTGGGGTCTTAAAAGATTTGAGTATTTCACATATTTTTCAACTAATAGGACCAAGCAAATTTGGCATTATTTCTCTTCTCCTTTTTCTTTCCTGTTCTTTCTTTTTCCTCTTTTTCTTTTCATCCCTTTCCCTCATTTTGTCATATTCATTTCCAAACTAAAGGGCACCCTTCCTATGTCTAATATCACCTAAGTCTATGATTTAACCACTAAATTCACTCTTATCTTCAATATTGGAGCTCATGATAATATAGTGAGTGTTATTTTGTCCAGTGTACAAGAAGTGTTTGAAAAATTGCCAAAGAAAAATCAAAAGGCAATAAAAAATGAAAGTGAATTACTTGGTGCAAGGGTGATGCAAGTTTGAAGAGTACAAGACATAGTCTTTTGAAAGACTTGAGAATTGAAACCTTGGGGTTAAGACATGAGTATTGAAGTATTGGGGTTGAGCTTGAATATTGAAGCTTAGGGGTCAAGACTTGAGTATTAGAACCGTGGGGTCTTAAAAAAATTTGAGTATTTCACATATTTTTCAACTAATAGGACCAAGCAAATTTGACATTATTTCTCTTCTCCTTTTTCTTTCCTGTTCTATTAAACTATCAAATGGATTGTCAAGATTATTTTATCCTGTACCGATAAAGTTTTATTTATTATGGGACCCACAATAATAAAAAGAAAGAAAATATAACGGACACAAATTAAAAATAAAAAAAAGTTAGCCATTGAAGTTATAAAAAAAGTATTTAAAATTTAATATTCGCACGTTATTTTTAGTCAAAAAAATAAAATTAAAAAATTTTTACACAATAAAATATTGAGATTCGACTGAAAATATTTTTAGTCTAACCAAACAAACTTTTGGACGAGTTTCCACCTCAAAAAAAAGATAAAGACAAATTTGAAGAAAAAAATGAATAGAATAGGACCATCATATATGTCCTCAAGCTTCCGACGATTCCCTCTCACAAAGAAAACATTTAAATGGATGATTAATACTATATCATCACTCATCGGGAAGTTCCATTTTCTCCCAAAACCCAAAGGTTAAAACACCCAGAAATGGGAAAGGGAATTAGAATTCCCCTCTCATTTCTCCTCATTCTTGATTTCTTTTTCCTCTGCCGCCTTCAAATCTCAGCCGTTAATTACCCAATCAACGTTTGGCCTAAACCCACAACTTTCAGAGTCATGGCACCAACCTCAACTTACCTTACTTTCTCCAAACTTCACCGTCAAATTCCCCCAAAAACACCCATATCTCATCCTCGCTGCCAAACGCTACCTTAATCAAATTCTCAGCAAACACTACCATCCGTTGGTGGTCCCACTTCTCAACCTGACGTCATCACACCCACTAAAATATCTCAACATAAAAGTGAAGGACTACTCCGCTCCGTTAACTCACGGCGTCAATGAATCCTACACCCTTTCCATCCCACCACCCTATGAATCAACGACGGCCATCTTGACGGCCGAAACTGTGTGGGGCGCAATGCGCGGACTGGAAACGTTTTCTCAGCTGATTTACGGGAAGCCAAGAAGAGTGGCTTGTGGGTTGTACATTGCGGATCGACCCTTGTACCCTTATAGAGGGGTGTTGTTGGATACTTCGAGGAACTATTATGGGGTGGCTGATTTATTGAGATTGATCAAGGCAATGAGTATGAATAAGCTGAACGTTTTTCATCAATTGGCATATAACGGATTCGCATTCTTTTCCTTTGATCTTGCCGTCGGAGCCGGAGCTGGCCGGAAAAGGAGCTTATGGAGAGGAGATGAAGTACTCGCCGGAGGATGTGAAGAGGGTGGTGGAGTTTGGAAGGGAATTTGGAGTGAGAGTTGTGCCTGAGATTGATATGCCTGGTGAGTCAAGTGTCTGTCACTTTTTTATCTTTTTGAGTCTTCTACTCTTCTCATCTTCTTTTTGAGTCTTCTGCTCTTCTTATCTTTGCACGTTATTTGATGGAGGAGTTGATTGGGATTTCCACCTTTAAATGTGTTGGTCGGCTCTGTTGACTTTGTCGTATTATCTAGCTTTGTAGTTTATTCCCTAAAAGGAATTTTAAAATTTTTTAAACAGATACGACTATTATAAATTTTTTATTTTAATATATTCACGTCGCTTTAATTTATACTTATCAAGAAGAATCTTGTTTATTTAAGAATTTTTATAAAGTTTTATGTGGGTGAGTACTTAATCTACTCTATGGATATTCTCACCGTAACTATTATCGTTAAAAAAATTGATATATAAAAAATTATTTTTTTAATAATCTAAATCATGATAAATAGGAGATTCATCATTTTTAGTGATTAAACGATATATAGGATATTCAATCAATAATGAATAGCAAATAACAACTTCATTAGAAGCACTATCTCTCAACTTAGATGAAGATATTAGCGCTCAAGTGTTGGATAAAACTACTAAAAGACTTGAAAAATTAAAGACTTATTATAATTTTAAATTTCGTAATAATTTATTATTAGTGTCGTTGAATTGATATTGAAAAATGTTGTACTAATGATCGAATGTGTAGGATCACTACCTCTTTTGAGGCACGTTATTACTCATTCCATCCTAATTTTTTTGTCATTTCTGAAAATTTTAATTTTTTGAGATAGTATGTTGATTGTAATAATTGTTTAAATTTACTGTGGTTTCAATAGTAGGAAAAGTGTATTACAATAAACTTTCGTTATTGTTTTTGAATTGCATTGGCATCTAGGATCAAATCCATGTTAAGTAATCCAAGTTTTGAGATATTAAAGATTCTGTGGAAGGCGATCAAAGGGCTACCAAGAAATTCAGGGAGAAATATGGGTGCAAAATACCAAAATGCTAAGGGTAGAAAATTCAATTTTTGATTTCTTTTGGAGGAAAAATTGGTCTATATTTTGTTTCCCATGCTCAGCTCAGCCCCATGATAGAATTCCATTGCGCTATTGCAGTGAATATCTGTTAGCGACACAATAAAAGTTGTTCATATCATAAAAGTGGCACAATAAAAGGTGTTCACGTCACAAAAGATAGTTCCATCTCAAGATTGTCAAATAAAAAGACTAATGACATTTTAAATTTTTCCTTAGTACTTCTGTCCAAGTAAACTATGGCATATTCAATCTTTGATGGGAAGAGTACTAATGCAAGGAGCAAATTGATAGACTTAAAATGCTTTATAGGGCTGACAAAGTCAGTTGCACCCAAGCCAAAAAAAAAAAAAAAGAATAAAAGTGGAATGTCTGTTAAAACTTTAGGGACTAAAATTGCAGTTATCCCATTTAGAAATAAAGATTGTACTTCAAGGTAATTATAACAGAAGCTAAAGGCGGTTAATGTGTAGTATGCATGTTTAGAATTTGCTTTTATGGGGTGTAACCTCTTTCTTGAGTAATTAACTCTGACAAAAACAATACATTGCTTTATATGCTTTAAGGATCGTATTAGGTGTGAACAAGAAAAAGTAAGGAACCGTGAAAGGAAAATTAGGTGGATCAACAACAGCACTGATAATTTCGCAACTGTGAATCAAGTCGAGCAATATAACAATTAGTTTGTGTAGATTAAATTTCTAATCTGTGCAAAGTGAGGACACTTGTAAAGGAGGCCTCTAAAGGTTGTTATTTGTTAACATTTTCATTTCAATATCTTGCTCTTACCATAAAGAGAAACTGTAGTTTTGTATATCGTGTATTTTGGCACATTAGACAATCCTAAACACATATGAACTTGTGGAATATTGCTTTCATTTTTATTCTTTGGTTTAAGAATATCGAGAAGCAACTAGACAAAGAAGTATACCTCAAAAATCTTACTTTAAACGAGAGAGTGGGAACTGAGATCCGTATGCTTGTAGTCTCCTGTATGCTAGATTGGGATGAGATCTGTATTTTATGCATCTTCTCAAATTATCATTTTGGCAAATTTGTTTCATTGGAGAGATTATGATTTTGGTATGTTGCTTATTTGTTTTACTCCGTTTATCTTAAGAATGAAGCTTAGTTAGCTCTTCTTTATGGTGTAATGTTGGTCACAATCTTCAGGGTAAAGTGCAGCATAGAGGAACTTATATGCGTTACTATATCATTACTGGAGTGTTAAAGAAGTTTGATGACTGCAGACATTGAATGAATGAAACTTCGTTTCCCTTTTGGTGTGGTTGCCTCTTGTCAATTGTCATTGATAAAAGAATTTTCCTTGCGTAGATTTTTCATGATTTCTGTTAAGGACCAAGGAGGATGGTGAGTTTGGTTATACACAATTGTGATTGAAGTCTTTGAATTAAACATTGAAGCATGAAATTCTATGAATGACTGTGGCAGCTCTTTAATCCTATCCAAGATTTTTTCATTTCTCCTTTGTCACCTGTAATTTTATCTAAAAAACAATAAAAATAATGGAGCCTACTAGTAAAAAATGTAGATGTTGTCAGCCTTGATGACAATGTGGGACTCTGTGCCTCTGTTTCTTCACTACTGTGATTGCATCTTCAGAAGTGTATCAACTCCATATGGATCTCGTGCACATGGTTCACTAATTTTCTTGGAGTGACAGATGCTACCTTATTGACAATATTTCAGAAACTTCTTAGATGTTAAATCTTCTTTTACTCATTTCTGCATCTTCTCTTGATTATGTTTTCACCGAATGAAATAACAGAACTTGATGTAGACAGGTTCCATGACAAGCTCTTTGTTCCTTGTCTTCCAATTTAGAAAGATTAGGATAAAACTGTCTCTTATCTCATTCAACCAAGTCGGCAAGTAATTCTGTTGCAATTGCACACCATATTTGTGCATCAAATGCCACCAATTTCTGGCAAACAACTAGCTGTAGATAAGAGACAGCATTAAATAAGTCTTTGAGTTTTAGGAATGGTCAAGACTTAAGTGCAGTATATTTATCCATACCAGGCTATCACAGTGCTAGATTTTGTTGGTACGAAGTCAGATATGTTTAATAACTCTTGATTCAGCTACTTAAATTGCTTTTTTAGTATTGACTCTGGCATGATTACGATGCTGTGAAGTTACAGTGTATTGCATGCAAGTATTACCTGTCTGAAGTTTTCCTAGTTTAATGTAGCTCTTAGAGGTTTCCTGTTTGTTAGCCCATCAAGGTTACTTTCCCTCATGATGTAAAGCACTGAAATCAAAATGAATATTCTATTAACAGAGCTGAAGCATTTGTTTGAAAAAGTTGCTTCATGCGAAATTTCTATTATGGTATTTTAGGTTGTGAAATACTATCGACAGATTTTGCCCAACTTGACTATGATTTATTATTTTGCAGCACACACCGGATCATGGGCAGAAGCATACCCTGATATCGTGACTTGTGCAAACATGTTTTGGTGGCCTGCTGGAACTGATTGGCCTGATCGGTTAGCTGCTGAACCAGGAACTGGTCACTTAAATCCCTTAAACCCCAATACCTACAAAGTAGCCAAAAATGCCATCCGTGATGTGATCAATATGTTTCCAGATGCATTTTTCCATGCGGGAGCTGATGAGGTCACCCCAAATTGTTGGAAATCTGACCCAGATATTCAAGCTTTCCTTGCCAAGAATGGGACTCTCAGCCAGCTTCTGGAAATGTTTGTCAATTCTACCTTGTCTTACATCATATCACACAATCGTACAGTTATATACTGGGAG
The DNA here is from genome assembly GCA_025175665.1 of Cinchona pubescens. Classification (NCBI taxonomy): domain Eukaryota; kingdom Viridiplantae; phylum Streptophyta; class Magnoliopsida; order Gentianales; family Rubiaceae; genus Cinchona; species Cinchona pubescens. Next base: position 6,072,059 of record JANKKI010000084.1, read on the forward strand.
GATGTTTTATTGGATGCCAATATCAATGTTGCTGCTTCACTGCTTCCCAAGGAGTATGTCATTTTACAAACATGGAACAACGGTCCTGTAGAGTAACACTAAAAAGCTTGTGGAAGCTGGTTACCGAGTTATTGTGTCATCAGCAGACTATTACTACTTGGATTGTGGGCATGGAGGGTGGGTTGGAAATGATAGTCTATATAACCAGCCACCAGGTACTGATCTCGGGAATGGAGGTTCGTGGTGTGCACCGTTTAAAACATGGCAGATTATCTATAACTATGATATCACATATGGGCTGAACACAGACGAGGCTAAGTTGGTATTAGGAGGAGAGGTAGCTCTATGGTCCGAGCAAGCGGATCCAACAGTTATGGATCCTCGGATTTGGCCTAGAGCATCGGCAATGGCAGAAACATTGTGGTCTGGCAACCGGGATTCAACAGGAATGAAGAGGTATGCTGAAGCTACAGATAGGTTGAATGAATGGAGGAACAGAATGGTGACCAGAGGAATAGGTGCTGAGCCCCTTCAGCCTCTTTGGTGCATTAGAAACCCGGATATGTGCAACACAGTTCACCCATTTGTAGAAGCATATGAATTCTGTTATAACTAGCTAATTGTTTTGTGTTCCTTACCCTTTATCTTCTGTTTACATTTACTGAGGTGATTTTGCAGTCAATAATTTCTGATTGCTAATCTGCAAGAACATTCTCATTGTTTACTGGAAACATTTGAACATTCATGAACTGAAATATTGAAGCTAAGGCATCCTATTCATATTCCTCGAGACGGATCCCCATAAATAAATCTTGCTATCATGTAAAATGTCATCTATTGTCCAATCCCATAGTTATCTAATTAATTAGATAATCATTCCGGTACTCATACTACCAGTTATTCGATACTTATAATATAACCAATATTAAATAGAAAAAAAAATCTATATCTAACATAGTAGAGTAAGATGAATTCCAGAAAAACTTATTAAAAGAACGTGTACGTGGCACTTCATTCTTCCCTTCCTGTTGATTTTTAACTTTTAAATTGTGGTAATAAATAAACCATGATTAGAACTAGTCTTCCTAAATTGAAATGCGCGGTTCAAGTCTTCACGAGTTGTTTCCTCAATAATTGAATGCGTAATGGTAGTGCCAGATTCTGGGACGCGCCTTCAATACTCATATTTAATTCTTTGAATTTCAAAACCACGCCTTCAAGTAACGGGTAATAGAGGCGTGAAACAACATGTCAAACAGGAAGCCTTCCTTCATGAGGTCTCTTTACAGTTAATTGAGTGATATATCCAAGGATCCGACTTCCATCCGTCAACGCCTTCTAGAAATATGGAATATCAGGTCTTCGGCCACTGCTCCGAAGGTTTTGAAGCTCTTTTGATCACGCCTTCTTTATCTCTATTATTTTTAACATTAAATCTGTTTTAATAATTTACACAAGTTTTGCAATTTCCATCTTCAACATAAAACATACAGGCCACCATCGTTGTGAAACAAACAAAAAGCCAAGAAATGTAAAACTGAACCCAGAAATTATTTTGTGTGACGAGGACAAAAGCGGTTGGTTGGTTAATGACGAGAAGTTTTATCCTACATCTTCATATCTTGGGGGTGCAAGGGAAAAAGACTAATTTAGTTATTTATTTTTAGGATACTGACCAATTTAGTCTCTTAACTATTACAACAGATTAATATAGTCCTTTATTTTTTAAAAAATTAACTAATTTAGGATCTATAATGAAAATTATGGACAAATTAATGAACCAAAACATATGATAATCATTTGTCCGTTAACATGCTGTATATATATATTGTCAAAGATTCTGTTATTTTGTTCATAATTTACATTACAAGTTTTAAATTAGTTAATTTTTATAAAGACGGGAGACCAAATTAATCTTTTAATAGAAAAAGGACCACATTAATCGACACTCTAAAAATAAAACACCAAATTAATCTTTTTCCCGGAGTGTAAAGTGTCATTAGTCCTTTTTAGATAGTTTCTCCTTTTCTTAACTTGTATGTCTTGGTAATCATAGCTGCCAGTGTAGTCTTTTCCTTTTAGAATGTTTTGCTTATATAAGAACGATTTTCTACATATTTAATTCGTTGTTGAAGTATAATCGTTTCAATAAGATGAAAGCCCCTAGAATTTCTCTTGCTTGGGTATAACTTTTTTCTTTTTGGGTAAATTACAAGGAACACTTTTTGGTATGGCTAATATTCATATTATCTTTTTGATAAAAATTGTACAAAAATAGATTAAAAACCTAATAAATAGATGTATAAAAAGTAAAATATATCCCTAAGCTTAGAAGCCTTCCACCGCCCAGAAACCCGTATGCTTGGAGGGGGAGTAGTTATATTTTATAATAAAATACATAATTAATCTTGATTTAGGCTTTAAATGACTAAAAAAGCTGTTTAAATCACAATTTTCAGCCTTCCTAATGGTTCTTTAATGAAATATTTAACTATTTTACTTTAATCCAAATTAAAAGGCACGGATAGTAGATTTTCAAACTATAAGGATAACCTGAACATTAAGAAAACTACAAGAAAGTTCTTTGTAGTTTATCCTTTTTTTTCATGCAAGTAAATTACTTTTTTGAGCACACAGCAACATTTCTTGATCTTATTTTGATTCATGTATATGTTTATTTTTCATAACTCAAACTCTACTTATGATAGTAAAAACATTACTCAAAACTTCAAATATTGGTTTGGATTCTTGTCTTGTTTATTATTTATCTTTTTAGTCATACTTGCATAAAAAATACAAACAACTGTGGATAGACTTTCGGTTTCTGACTCACTGTATTCGCTGTTTAGCTTCAACATGGCATTAAGAATTTTTTATTGAGATCATACTAAATGTTGCACTGTCAAGCAACTCTATCATAAGTTCATAGAAGGTATTTTCAATGGACAAACTGGAAGCAAAAATAAAAAATTAATAAAAATAAAAAATCCCGGCTTTTGAAAACTCATGATTGGTGATAGGTCTCTAGCGGGAAATAGCAGGCATAAGTCATATATAATCTCTTTCTATTTAAAATATCGATATATTTATATAAAGTGATAAATTATTAATTAATTTAAAAAAGAATAATTAAATATAATCGAATAAATCTAAAATCAAAAATTAATAATTTATTATGATTTGTTACGTAAAATTACTTTGACAAATAATTATGAATTTATAATTTTATAAACCATTTTCTTATCGATAATAGGTAGTGATAAAGTTAAGCGTTGCCGGCAGCTGCCGGCAGCTTATTCAATTTCAATTTACTATTTTAATGAGATTAATTCAAATAGCTCAGAAAAAAAAAGGGCCAAAAAGGATTGACAAATCAAAATAATATCTACTGGTAATGGAGTGATTAGCGTTAAAGAACAGCATTAAAATTTCTCAATTTTAAGTCTGGCTAAAGCTAAAGATAAAGGAGGTGGCTCATCTGCTGACGGGGTAAAAACTTCAAATCTCATTCATAGTATAGGCATCCAAGTTGGAAGAAAAGCCTGTTAAATAATTTATGAAGGAAAATGTCCAAAATTTGTCCTATTTCCTTTTGTCCATTTCTTGTTATCAAATGAATATTCAGAATAATGTGGTAGGCTTACGAACTCGGCATTTGGAGCACTAGAAATGATGATTGTAGCTCATTGAATATTAAAGTCCTGACCATAACATTCCAATAGGCAATAATCATAGACGGAAGCTGACAATTTACTAAAGAGGCAAAATTTATATTTCATACACATTTTAAAAGTTTAATGTACGACTTTTCTAAAACTTTATAGGGGTTAATATTGAAATTCTAAATGGTTTTTTTTTTTTTAAAAAAAATTAAAAAGTTTTATTATTTTCCAGATATTGGGAGAAGGCCCCTTCCTACACCTCCCCTAGTTCTGTTCATTGCAATAACATGCAATTGCAAATTTCTTATGGACGTCGAAACCGAAATTTCTTATGGTTGTCCAAACCCAGGCTGTTAAACGGACTATATGAGCCGGATATTATTGTTCAATCTATTTTATGGATAATACAGTTTAAACCCAACTCAATTGACTGCGTAAGTCCAAAAATATAAAGCTCATGAAATTAAGAGAGCTCGGGCTAAAATCGACCCATTCTCAAACTTATGAGTCACAACATCTATCTCGAAAAATAAAAATAATTCATGTATTTATAAATTATATAATTTGATCTACACAAAATCATTTAATATGTACAAAAAATTATTGTACAATAAAATCAGGATATACTAAATATTGTATACATAATATATGTCCTTAACAAAAATAATATATATATATATATATATATATATATATATATATATATACACACACACAGCATTACATATTAATGTTCTTAAAGAAAAAAGTATGTATACATGTAGCATTCAGGCCGAGTCCTCAGTCAATCGACTGAGTTCAGTGTGATTCAGTTTCAATTTATAATGAAATCGATCTATATTTTAAATTTAAATTTATTTTATTTGATATTTAAGTTATTTTTTTTAGAATCGGGTAGAGTGACTTCAGTTGGCATAACACAATTAACATTCCTACTTAAAAGTAATAATTATCTCTGTCTTAATATATTTATCATATTTGACTTTTTTGGTCAGCGATTTATCAGCTTTTAAGGTTAAATATTTTGTAGATTTGTTTTTTTTTTTTTTTAAATTTTATAATACTTTACATAAATTTCACTTTTCTTAAAATTTTTTTATAAAAAACCATATAAGTTTATACGAATTCTTAATTATAAAATTGATTTGATTGATAAAAAAAAATTAAATTATAACAGAATAAATAAGATGGAGAGAGTACCCTGAGACGAAAGGAGCGTAGATAACTACTGTGCATGTTTACATAACAATCCACGCGTGGAGTCTACACTGGATCTACAGTGTTGGTTTTTGAATGACCATAAGTCATGTGTCTTCTTCTTAGCTTCTCAAATGTACAATATAAACAATATACTATCACAAAATATACTTGCAAAAAATATATATACATTCACAAAAATATAGTCAAGTAGGGTTGTTAATATTGTACGTTTAACTAATGAATAAAAGAAAATATTTAGGAAAATACTAGACGTTTAGAGTTGTTAGAATCTTGATCTTACCGTTACAATCCTCCAAATTATACTATTCAAATTTAAAAATGCGATTCCGATCCTAGATGTAGGATCATTATAACAGGCAAACCATAGTTGAATTATTGAATCTTGTGATTTATGTTAATATTTACTTAGTTAAGTTACTGTTTGATAATTTCACTTAAATACTATATTTATGAATTTAGAATATTATATTATTTTTTTAGTTTTTGATTGAAAAACAATTTTAAATATATGATGACGCACAATTTTTTATTTTACAAGCATATAATGTTAAAATTATTATAAATTTAAGTTAAGAAAACTTATTATGTGATGAATATTAAAATTTTATATTTATTTGTATAAATTTCTATTAAATATTAGGTTTAAAAATAAATAAAAATTATATTTTTGTACTTTCATTGAGATTTGACCCTACTTACGATGTTTTAAAAAGATCTAATATAAGATGCCGATTCTACAAATTTTACATTTAACTAATGACTAAAAATTGATTTCGTTATTAATTTTGCATATCTAATCCTAGGACATGTATAAACAATATAAATTCTCCGAACATGTTATCTGCAACATGTACCTGCGCCTTCCAAGGACACCAAGGAAACGCATAAGTAGATGACTCTGCTCTACTGCTATTGCTCTTGCTACACATCACCACTGATGACAATAAGAAATGTCTTGGAGAACAATTTCATTTCCTACCCATTCCAAAAATACCAAAAAAAACAACACAAAAATGGGGAATGGAATCAGAATTCCCTTCTCATTTCTCCTCATTCTTGTTTTGTTTTTCCACTCCACCCCTCGAATTTCAGCCACTGGCTACCCAATCAACGTTTGGCCTAAACCAATAACCTTCTCATGGCCCGAACCTCGTATAACCTTACTTTCTCCAAACTTCACCATCTTTTCCCCTTCAAACCCATATCTCAATCAGGTTGCCAAACGTTACCGTAACCAATTCATCAACGAACATTACCACCCACTGGTGGATCCACCTGTCAATTTGACGGGATTACCCCCACTCCTAGACGATCTCTAGACATCAAGGTAACTGACTCCTCTGCGCCGTTAACTCACGGTGTTAACGAATCCTACAAGCTCATTATTCACTCGCCCTTTCAAACCCAAACGGCCACTATTTCGGCAGAAACAGTATGGGGCGCCTTGCGCGGGCTAGAAACATTTTCCCAGCTGATTTATGGGAACCCACCGAGATTGGCTTGTGAACTGTACATCCATGATGAACCCTTGTTTCCTTATAGAGGAGTGATGTTGGATACTTCGAGAAATTTTTATGAGGTGACTGATTTGTTGAGATTGATTAAGGCTATGAGTATGAATAAGCTGAATGTTTTGCATTGGCACATAACGGACTCGCACTCATTTCCCTTGGTGTTGCCGTCGGAGCCGGAGCTGGCCAAGAAAGGAGCCTATGGAGAGGAGATGATGTACACGGCGGAGGATATCACAAAGGTTGTGGAATTTGGTATGGAACATGGGGTTAGGATTATGCCCGAGATTGATATGCCGTGATGTGTATAGAGACGGGTGAGTTATCTACTTTTTCTTTTTTCAAAATTTTATTTTTTGAACTCAACTTAATATTACATAAAAGGACTAATTCCATTTTGCACCCCTCGACTTATACCCAATTCTTACTTTACACTTCAAATTTTACTTTTAGACACTTTGCACTTTCAACTTTCAAATTTGTCTTGCTTTATCCCCTTTTTTCTCACTGTCAAAAAAGTTAACTAAATTTTATTTTTGCACATTCTATATTATTGTACATCCAGAATTGAATTTGTCGTATACAAGAAAAAATTTCGTTAAATTTTTGACGGTGTTAAAAAGGATTAAAGTGGGACGAATTTGAAAATTCATGGTGCAAAATGTTCAAAACTAAAGTTTGGGATGTAAATTACAAATCGGGTATAAATTGAGGGGTGCAAAATATAATTAGTCCGACAAAAAATGACATCCTCTCCAAATTTCCTAGTGTCAATTAGGGGTGTCCATTTTTAGAGGTGGCGGTTGGCCGGGACAAACCTGGCCGGGCCGGGCTATCTATTTAACGTGTTAGAAATTTAAATTTTTACTTGTTAATAATTTATATAATTTTAAAATTATTACTTATTAATTATTATTTTAAATTTAACAACTGATTAATTTAAAATTATTTACTTACTATTCATTAGTAATTTACTAAATTATAATTTATTGATTTGTTCGAATTACTAGTTACTAGTTAATAGTACTTTATTAATCCAAATTGGTACTTATATATAAGACCAAATTATTAATAATTGAAGTTCAAAGTCCAAACTAATACTCATTATTCGAAACTAAAGTTCTTAGTTAATATTCAAAGACCAAAGTTCAAAATTAGTTATTGGTACTTATTATTCCAAATTAATACTTATTATTTGACCAAGTTATTTCTTGATTGTATAAGTCAATACTTATTATTATAACTTATTATTTGTTAATCATATAGTAAAAATATTTAATTAGGAAAAAAACCACCTTGAATGGTGGGGGGTTTGGCATGGACCCCTACTATGTATATTAATGTTACAAAAAAAAAGTACAAAGAGGGGGTATTGAACCTTACCTCCAAATCATTATAAGTTATAAAATTTTGAAAAAAAGAAAGCAATTTCAGCGAGTGGCCCGCGAGTCGGTAAGGTTCAATCTATGGGCCGGGCCAGGCCTGGTTGTGGGCTGGAACTCCCTGGCCCAAGCTAGGCCCTACTCCCGGTCCTGGGATAGGGTCGGGTTGCTACAGCAATTAATAGGTCGGGTCGGGTCGACGGGTTGGCTCAACCCCCTGCCACCTTTATCCATTTTCATTTGCCAATGCGAAAAATCCATCTATTCCTATGCATAAAAATATTATACTTGAACCACTTAGTATTATGAGTTTGGGTAGCGGTTTGGTAGATATTAAAATTACAAGATCAAGTCGTGGGTAGACAAACTGCAACCAACAGATATTCAATTCGTTCCATATGTAGTTTTAATTTTGTAAGATCATCAGTGGTATTATTAGTTAATATTAATGGTATAAGAGCAGGTCCCTTAGTAATAAATTTAGTTATGACATAAAGCAGATTCATGAAAAAATATCATAAATGGATCGGATTATTTATTTATTTTTATTGGTTATACCATGTCATTGCCTGTCTCTTATACACATCTAGATGTGTATAAGAGACATTTTTTCTTGACTCGGTATAACCACGTCGGATCAGAAACTTACCTATTGAAACAAAAACTTGATTCATGAATATCCCTAATGTCAACTAGTGGGACAAATAAACAACTACAAAGCAAATCTCAAATTATCTATATAATTTATAAAGGGTGAGGGGAGGCTTTTAGTGTTTCTCATTATATATTTTTTCAAAAATACCCTTACCTTCATGCCTATTTTTCAATAATAACACTATAAGGTAGTGAAGTAACTACCTATAAGTCTCTTCCATTCCCACTACCTATTTTATTTTTACTTTTTTTTTGTGTAATTCTTTTTACTAGATGTGTATAAGAGACAGTAATTTTTTTTTTCTTCTAAAATTTTGAGTAAATTTTTTATTAAAATGTACACCCATAAAGTTTGTCTTTTTCCACTAGTAATGATAAATTATGTCATCGAGCCTTTAACTTATATCCTTGATTCAATTTCGTCCACGAGATTTCAAAATATTAAGCCCTTAAGTTTGACATTTTGCTTTAAATATCCGCAAACTAATTTTTGTCAATTTGGAAATTATCACACGTTACTTACATGCACGTGGCCCGAGTAAGGGCATATGGTTAGAATTTTTTTTTAACAAATTACTCTATTCGTTCTTTAATTTTAAGTCCAAATTCTATTTTGTTCCACAACTTTTCAATAGATCCTCGCTATTAGGTCCCCAAGGTTCTAAATTGGATTTAAAATGTCCCCATCTATAAAAAAAATATTTTTTAGCTTACCAATTTATTAAATAAAGTTCTATTGTGGCCACATCATTGTCTCTTAGACAGGTGCTTAGAACATAACTTATCTAGTACAAAAACAAAAAGTAAAATGTGATATAGTCTCTCATAATTAATTTTTTCCCCCAATGATGTGCGTGAAAAGAATGCTTCAAGCCAAATTTCATTTTTGGCGTTTAAAGTTATGTACTTTAAAGATAAATTTCACCCAACATGACTGCGATCTTGTGTTTTTTGCAGGACACACTGCCTCATGGGCAGAAGCATACCCTGATATCGTAACTTGCACAAACATGTTTTGGTGGCCTGCTGGAGCAGATTTGTTTAACCGATTAGCCCATGAACCTGCAACTGGACAACTGAATCCTTTAACCACGAATACCTACAAAGTAGTCAAAAATGTCATCAGAGATGTAGTCTCTATGTTTCCTGATTCATTCTATCATGGAGGAGCTGATGAGATCACCCCAAATTGTTGGAAATCTGACAAAACCATCCAATGGAAAATTTTCTTGCTAAAAATGGGACTCTCAGCTAGCTTCTTGAAATGTTTGTTAATTCTACATTGCCTTACATCATTAACCAAAATCGTACAGTGGTCTATTGGGAGGATGTTTTATTGGATCCTAATATGAGTGTGGCTGCCTCAAGACTTCCACAAAAAAATGTCATTTTACAAACATGGAACAACGGGCCGAACAACACGAAAAAGCTTGTTGAAAACGGTTATCGTGTTATCGTGTCATCTGCAGAATTCTACTATTTGGATTGTGGGCATGGAGGTTGGGTTGGAAATGACAGTCGATATAACCAGTCACCGGGTACTAATCTTGGGAACGGATGTTCGTGGTGTGCGCCATTTAAAACATGGCAGACTATCTATAACTATGATATAACATACGGGCTGAGTATAGAGGAGGCTAAGTTGGTATTAGGAGGAGAGGTGGCTTTATGGTCCGAGCAAGCGGATCCAACGGTTATGGATCCACGAATTTGGCCTAGAGCTTCGGTTCAATGGCTGAAACATTGTGGTCTGGCAACCGGGATTCAACAGGAATGAAGAGGTATGCAGAAGCTACTGATAGGTTGAATGAATGGAGGAATAGAATGGTGACTAGAGGAATTGGTGCTGAACCAATTCAGCCTCTTTTGTGCATTAGAAACCCGGGCATGTGTAACACAGTTCAGCCATTTAAACTTAGTTGATTATTTCACGAGTCCAACTTCATTGTTTTTATGACCCTTTATGTTTCTTGTTACTTAGAGGCAATTTTGCTTTTAGTTACTAAATTATTACTATTAATCTACAACTTTGTTACTTTTTACTGGAAACATATGAACCTCGTGAAATATAGTACCAATATTTTAGACAAAGAAGAGTAACTTAATTGGTAAAATACTTCCTATATAATTTGTTGGTAATAAGTTCGAGTCATTAGAGGAAAGAAGGAGAGGTGACTTTTAAAATATATATATATATATATTTTCGATATTCTGGTGTTAGATATTCAAACTCAGTAGATCTTTTGTTGGATGAAGCTTGTTACCAACAATGTATCTATAGCAACTTCCCAAGTAAAATTAGTTGAAAAGAATTGTCTTGGTGTTGCAGGAAAATTATGCTGACTCATTCTTCTTCATGTTGGAAAAAGCTTTATCACTGTTTTGTGCTCTCTGCTTAGGATAACATGTGTCCTTGAATGTGATAAGATTGGTAATTGCTGTTGGCCTAAGAGCAACCTAAGAAAGGAGTGAATTATGTTGTGTTGAAAAACAAACCTTTTAAATTGCTTAATAAAAATGCAAATTTTGTGCAACAAATAAACACTAAAACACAAATCATCAAAGACAAATATTCAATCAATTGAAGCTCAAAGACAAATAAAGAGATTGAGAATATCAAACCAAACTCCCAAACTCATCAAGTTTGGAGTACATTCACTAGTAGTGCCTCTTCAAAGAAGGTGAGGCAATAATCTTCTTGTACATAAAGTAGGCTCACCCTTGTACCAACTAAATCCCCCCTCTAGTTAAGTCAAAGGATTTTACACTACAAACTCACTTTTGTACATTTGTTATCCCTCCACTCTTATACTTGACGATCACTCACTAATCTACTCTTACTCACACTAATTCCCTCTAGTTGAGTTAAGAGAACTATACTACCCAAACCAATACAACCCACAATATTTTAGCCTATTTCTTCCCAAATAGCTCTTATAAGTGTTTGTACTGAATGTGGTAGTACCTTACATTAATCTGATGTCCTTGGGTTATTTATCAATGAAAGATGTGTTGAAATTTGAGTTTCAACTGTAAAAAAACTACCTATTAAAATCTAGCCGTTAGGAGTTTTGACGGAGGTTCGGATGTCCGATCATGCGTCCTATAGCTTTATGAACAGTGCTTCTGATGGTCGTATGTGTCTTACAACTTGACGGAAACTTCTTCATTTTGACCTCTTTTCTTTAGACAGTCTTGTGCGTCCTACAACTTTTGGTTCGGACGGTCATATGCGTCCTATCATCTATAGCTTCTGGTTCGGATGGCCATGTGCGTCCTACAGCTTATGGTTAGGACGGTCATATGCGTCCTATCCCTCAACTTTTGGTTTGGACGGTCATATGTGTCCTACAACTTCTGATCATGTTTTGGACGTTCTCTTGCATCTGAGTAGATATTATAATTTATTAAAAGATTAGTATCTGCATTCCAATTAGAACATTCTATCTCCACCAAATTTATTTTAGCGAACTTGTTGAGTTTTATCATATCGCTTCATTTACTAGAAGGTTCCATTAACCATAAATAAGGCCATGAATGGAAAATTTAAGTGTCTAATTGTGCATTTGGTCAGAATTTGAAATAGGATTTGTGTGAACTTTCCTTTTACATAGAAGCTATAAATCTGAACAATGCAAATTCTGATGAGGAAACCTCAAAATCCCTTGAAGATCAGTTAATCAGCAGTCATGATTCTGAATACACATCTGCAATGGACTATGGAAATGAATCTTTGCTGCCATATGCTATTAGTGATGATAACTGATAAGTAAGGAAAGGTTAGCCAATTTGTGGCTTTTCATCATGAATTAATACAGATGTTCTTTTACTCTGTTTCTTGCAAAAATAATCTTCCCTTTAAACTATGCATGCAATTCAAGTAAGTATATAGAGGATAAGTCAAGTTCAAAACATTTCTTCCCTTCAAGAATATAAAATCAAGTAGAAATGAGGAAATCTATGCAAAGGATTAACATCAAGGCTTTTATCACTCATTCCTTACCAAAAAGCATCATCAAAACAATAAAGCATATGTGATGCAATTTCTAGTGATGCAAATTAATTTCTAACAAATCAAATTAATTTCCAACAAATAAGCCATTTAGTAATGAGAATGCTCTCCATTTCTGTTGGAAGTTGTGACTTAATATAGATAAAATTTGGGGACACTCATACCCAAGCATTCTAAACAAATTCAATCACATAGTTGACTAATATTCAAGAGATCGTAGTTCACATTAACACATTCTCAAAAAATTTTTGATAAATGTTACCCATTTCAATGTCATCTTACCTTATATACTTTGAACACCCTTTATTGATAATCCATCTTTATCCTTTGGTGCTATCCAAGCATACCTACATACAAAATTAAGCAACAACTTTTGGTGCCCAAACTTTCTTGGGTCCAATTGGTTTAGTAGCATGTTTGATCACCCAAATTGCCTTCATTCCAAATTTCTCATTTTGTTTAACATAGCAATCATTTTTCACATGTCCATGTTGATGACAATAATTGCAAATAATATTCTTATTGTCATAAAAAGAAGATTTAGATTTTACAAAGCATAAATCATCCTTTCTTAAGGTAGTAAAATTATTATTGATAAGCATATTTCTAGTACTTTTCTTTTCAAAAATATTTTCCAAAAATACATCAAGATCATCTAATCTCTTTTTCAATGAAGTTTGTTCTCCCTTGATCTTGGCTTTTGCATCCAATCATTTTTTTTCAAAACATCATTTTTTTGTGTCAACATATTATTTTTAGGTAATGATCTGCACAAGTTTTGAGCTAGCACTCAATAAAGAATTAATCTTGGTTTTTAACTCGTTGTTCCTAGCATATGATTATTTCAAACATTCATGCATTTTAAAAACAAATGATTCAACATCATCATCGTCATCATCACAATAATCATCACAAGAATCTTAACTAGAGAATACCTCATTATTGCCAAGAGCCATAAAAGCTATTTGAGCTACCTCATATTCTTCTTCAATTTCTCCATCCGAATTGCAATCATCCCATGTGATTTGGAAGTTGTTAAATTGAGGCTTCCTTGAGTCTTTTCTTGTTTTTGATGAACACTCATTTGCAAGGTGTCCCGATTTGCCATATTCACAAAATTTTTCACTTGGTTTTTTGCTTATATCTTTTTGTGGAACCTTCAATGCAAATGCTTCTTTTTACCCTTGCCTCCTCATCATCTTGTACCTTATATTTCAACTTCAATTCAAAGGATGTTATTGAATTAATCAAAGACTCAATATGCATAGAAACAATTATATTTTTAGACTCTTCTATGGCAATGGATTTAGATTCCCATTCCTTAGGTAAAGCATTCAAAATCTTTCTATTCTTTTCACCCAAAGAATATTCTTTACCTAAACCTTCCAAATCCTTTACAATATCATTGAACCTACAACACATCTTGTCAATATTCTCATGAGGTTCTATTTTGAAGGATTCCTATTTAGCCACTAGAAGTGACTTCTTTTGCTCTCTTATGCCTTCACTTCCTTCATGAATTTCTTTCAATTTGTCGCATATCTCTTTGGCCGATTTGCAACCTTTCACTTTAGAAGACTCATCTTCATCCAAAGCATTATACAAGATATTCATGGCTTTAGCATATAACGATAAATTTATTCTATCTTGTGCATTTAACTCATATCTAGTCTTAGGCCTTAATCTATGTGTATTTTCATAAAAAATATTAGTCTCAAAAGGATCTTCATCAACAATATACCACAAATCAATATCAATGGATTGTATGAAAATTTGCATTCATTCTTTCCCTCCAAATAACAAAATTAATGCCATTAAACATGGGTGGTCTAGTAATGGAATGCCCTTCTAAAAACAAAGCATTATTGGTTGCCATAATAATCTTTACTCTAAGGTGATTAAACCAAAACAAGAAGAGACCAAACTCTGATACCAATTGTTGGCCCAAAAGAAAACCTAAGAGGGGGGTGAATTAGGTTATCTCTAAAAACAAACCTTTTAAATTTCTTAATGAAAATGCAAACTTTGTGCAACAATTAAACACTAAAGCACAAATGATTAAAGATAAATATTCAATCAATTGAAGCTCGAAGACAAATAAAGAGATTGAGAATATCAAACCAAACTCCTAAACTCATCAAGTTTGGAGTACATCCACTAGTAGTGCCTCTTCAAAGAAGGTGAGGCAATAATCTTCTTGTACACAAAGTAGGCTCACTCTTGCACCAACTAAGTCCCTCTAGTTGAGCCACAGGGTTTTACACTACAACCTCACTTTTGTATTGAGATTTGTATCACTTGTTATCCTTTCATTCTTACACTTGAAGATCACTTACTAGTCTACTCTTGCTCACACTAATTTCCTCTAGTTGAGTTAAGAGAACTATACTACCCAAACCAATACAACCCACGATATTTTAGCCTATTTCTCCTCAAATAGCTCTTATAAGTGTTTGTATTGAATGTGGTAGTTCTTCACATTAATCTGATGTCCTTGGGCAATTTATAGATGAAAGATGTGCTGAAATTTAAGCTCCAACGATAAAAAAACTATCTATTAAAAATTAGCCGTTAGGAGTTCGGACGGAGGTTCAGACGTCCGATCATGCATCCTATAGCTTTATGAGTAGTATTTCGGACAGTCGTATGCATCCTACAGCTTGATAGAAACTTCTTCATTTTGATGTCTTTTCTTTAGACGGTCTTGTGCGTCCTACAGCTTTTGGTTCGAACAGTTATATGCGTCCTATCTTATAGCTTTTGGTTTGGACGGTCATGTGCATCCTACAGCTTATAAAATGATAGGTTCAGATGGTCATATGTATCCTATCCCACAACTTCTGGTTCGAATGGTCATGTGCTTCCTAAAGCTTATGGTTCGGAAGGTCATATGCGTTCTATCCCTCAACTTCTGCTTCGGATGGTCATGTGTGTCCTAAAGCTTATAGTTCGGACAGTTATATGCATTTTATCCCTCAACTGCTGGTTCGGACGGTCATATCTGTCCTACAGCTTTTGATCATGTTTTGGACCCTTTCTTGCATCCGAGTTCCTTTCTTTCGAATGCTATTCATCGTCCATGAGGTGTTGTTCAACTTTTGGTCATTTTTCTTGATTGTGTTCGGATGATCATTTTCGTCCGAGTCTTCCTGTTTTTCTGCACACTTATTTTCAAGCCATTAGTATGATTTGGTCATCATTAAAATATGATTATCATAATTAGGGTCCAACAACTAGCTTTTTACTTGAGCAAATCCGAATGATGTTCAAAAAGCTCATGTGCACTTGAATGCATGGGAGTAAAAATCTATCCAAACCTCAATCACAATCTAGCCATTCAAATGGAGGAAAGCCCGATTAAAATAATTTATGAAGAAAAAGGGTAAAAAGTTTAGGTCATGTCGGATTGATGGATTTGATTTATAGGGTGAATTTAAAATGAATGGATTTGTATTATGTGAATTTTAAATGACATGAAATTTGGGTAAATTTAAAATCCACTCATTTAGCCTTAAAATCTAGATGTTTCATTTATTGATGGATTTCTAAATACATTCACTTGTTTGGATACACCTATGATGGATTCTAAATCCCTCTATCCAAACGTAACTTTAGTCCTTCCATTGTACACTAGTGAAATTTTCGTGCTTTGCACGTGTATTACTTGTGACTTTATAAAAAATACATATTTATTTGAGTTAATTAAAAGTATTTACATTTGTTATTCACGTTATTTAATTAACTGGAACTAAAATGTTATAATTATTATAATAGAAAAATTCAGTGAATCTTTGATGAAGTTATGTGGAGTTATGCTTGTATGAAATAAATGTAATGTTTTTCTTCCTTTATTTAATAATATTTACGTAGTCAAAATTTTCATCTATACAAAATTACAAGTCAACTCTCTCTTCAATTGGTCTTGCAAAATAGTTGAATTATATATTATGATCCCAAAACTTTTTACATGATAGTTACAAAGTAAAGAAAAATTTGTATGACTCAACTTATTAAAAGAAAAGAGGAACATTATCTCATCCACTCACAATAGATTTTATCTAAGATCCATCTAACCGACTATAACTTTATGTGTTTTTATATTTTTGAGCATATGGAATCTACTTATTGGTTAAATAAATAATGTCTTTGTCAAATTTTAAAGATGACTTTATAAAATTTTTTTTTTTGATTGTGGATTTTATCTTTAGTTTTTATACTTGTTTACCTCTTTAATTTATAGTGACATAATGTGTATTTCTTCTTTTTGTACTCGTTTTCTACTCATTTGGTTTTGTTAAATATTGGTTTATAAATGATTATAAAAAACCTCACCAAACGAGAGAATTTTTTCCCTATAACTAATACGCTTAGAACGTCATCAGTTTGTTGGCTATAAATGAACTTGATTCTCTAATGTGGATGAGGGTAACAAATAGTTCCTGTTGAACCCCAGTTATGTTAATCATGTTTTGATGATGAACAAATCATACTAATAGTTTGATAACAAGTGTGCAGAAAAACAGGTAGGTTCGGACGCAAATGATCGTCCGAACAAAAACAACCACAAGAGCTTCGGACGATGGTAATCGTCCGACACAAAGAATTTGAAGCAAGCCTCGGACGAAGAACAGCGTTCGATCATATTCCAGTAGACTTTGCTTCGATCGGACGCATGTTCGGACGCATCCTCGGACGTCCGAACGAATACCCTCAGAGAACGGACGCAGTGTCGGACGCAAGGTTTAGCAGCAGCCGTCCGAACGGTCCAACGGCTAGTTTGTTCGGACGCACTCTTGCTGCATCGGCCGTCCGAAAGGTCCAACGGCTAGTTTTCCAGTAAAGATTCAGAAAATAGCCGTTGGGAAGTTGTTGAAAGCAGATATTTGGCAACTATAAATATCCCTAGGTCTGAATTAATTAAATGCAGACTTCTACATTGATTACAAATCATTCTTGAGCTATTTGGGAGAAATAGTTGGTCCAAGTGTTGTAATAGTGTAGGTAGTGAGAAAAGAGCTTAGAAGTGTAAGAGTTCTTCAAGTGTAAGAGTGGAGAGATAACAATTGTAACAAAAGGAGGTTGTGAGTGTAAAACTCTTGGCTCGACTAAAGGAAATTAGTGTGAGCAAGAGTGATCCTCATTTGTGTATAAGAGGTTATTGTCTCACCTACTTTGAAGAGACTTTTAGTGGCTGAACTTCAAGTTGTGAACTTGGTAGTTGCCTTGTAAAAACTCTTTGTAGTTGTAAGCTCCAAGCTTGAGAAGCTAGGGAGTTTGGTTTGATTCTCTTAATCTCAATATTCTTATTTGTTCTTTAAGCTTAAATTGTTGAATATCTATTGTATTCTCATTTGTGCTTAAGTTTTCATTTGGTGCATAAAGTTTGAATTTCTATTAAGCACATAAAAAGGATTGTTTTTAGAGACAACCTAATTCACCCCCCCTCTTAGGTTACTTTTGGGGCCAACAGTTCCTTCTACATTAAATTATAAAATAAACTGGTTAGAAGGTCACTTAACTATACAAGGATTTGTCAATTTGGTCACTCAACTATTAATTTGGTAGCTTAGATGCTGACTCAACTTATATGAATGCACTATTTAGGTCACTCTGTCTATTTTATCCGTTTATTACTAGATTTGGTCACCCATATAACTTTCACGTGATTTCTTTAAGAGGATGGCTCGTTAAGGGTAAACATGTAAACTACTTAGGCAATGTAAGACAAATTAGATTCTTCGGACGCCCTACCAAAACCTATAAATAGGGGATTCTAACCTCATAATTGTATCTTCACTTTCGTGAATACAAGTGTATTCTCTCTCTACTTTTTTTTTTCCTTCCTCTAGCTTTCAGCATACTCATTAGTGTACAAAATAAAAATTTGAGCTGCAAAGGGAATATTAGTGAAAATATGAAATGTAAAATAATGGTATTAGTCATATTGAAGAACTCAATGCCACTTTATTCAAATACTAGTGGGAAAGGCATACTCTATAGGTGTAGAATTTGTTTTTGAAAAAAAAAAATTACATAAAATTTCACAAAAAAGTTGTGGAAATATTAACAAAAGCTTACAAAAAAAAAAAAAAAAAAATTTGATTGTGGATGGTAAATAGTGGGAAAGGAAGTAATGAGTGCATATATATAATAAGTGCATTATTAAAGATAACTACGAATATAAGGGTATAATTGAAAAATCAAAAAATATCATACTAAAACTTTTCGTTCTCCCTTTATATATTGTATAAATATAAATAGATATTGTTTCAGGAACGTGCTATATTATCAATTAACACAACAAGATTACAATACTTAGTGCAAAAATGATACTCCCATCCACATAAGTATAAGAAAAGGAAAAATTATATAGATACTGGATCACCGTTTACTTTGAAAAATTTGATACGTAGCACTATATATATATATATATATATATATATTATAGTATATATATATATTTTGCTACATATCAAATTTTTCAAAGTAAATGGTGATCCAGTTTCTAGTTTGCCCTTTTCTTATACTTATGTGAATGGGAAGATCAGTTACTATATATATATATATATATATAGATATATATATATATATATATATATATATATATATATATATATTGAATGAAGAGAAGATAAAACATTGTAGTTTAAGTATTGGTAAAGGTAGAATTAGAATGATATCATAAGAAATTAACTTTTTAGAAAAGCTAACATTATTTTTGAAACTTTTAAAAAAAGTAAGTGCGACAATATATATCGGAAACGGAGAAAATACTGATAACTAATTTAGTCTTTGATGATACTTTTTGTGTACAAAATATCTGTAATTGTTTGTACGAGTTAGATATTTCAGTTTGTTTTCTTCAGGTATGTCTGGATGTGATTAAGGACCAACAGAGTGTAGAAAAGCTTACCACAACTTTTTTTTTAGTAGCTTATCAAAATTTAAACTCTATGATAAAAAAAAGAATTTTTTCAGAAATAATTAGGACCATTCTTAGTTCCACCAATCTATCGAGCACAAATACATGACAAAGACACGTTTTTATCAGGGATATCTATCGAGCACAAATACATGACTACTTTTCTCTTGTTTGACTATTCTCATAGTTGAACACAAAAGCTTGCTCGGTTAAATGCATAAACATCAAAACTCTGCATTAATTTGATGTACATACTATAGAGAAAAGTGGAAAGAAAGTTAGCCTAAAATAATATTGCGCGATAGAACATCATATAAAAACAGAAGTTTCATGATTAATTAATGGAAAAAAAAACTTGGCTGCTGCCAAGGGCAGGAGCCAAGTCCTGCTGCCAACCTGCATTGCATGACATGTGTTCAAATTAGTTTGACGGAAGGATTTGGAAACTTAAAGGCAATATACTTATGTAATTATATTTTGATATTCTTATTATTTTTAATTGTCTTAGAGATTGCCAAATAAGTTAGTAATTATCACATAAGTTGGTGCTTTAGAAATTCTAGACTTCTAGGAGTTCACTGGTACCTACGTTGAGTTTTCTTTTTTTTTTTTTTTTTTCTTTTTTTTAACGTGTTATGATATTAGTAAAATTACCAAACCACTTACAAAATTATTCAATTCCCTTACCGTCAAATTGTGAATCATGGTATGTGTTTTCATTATTATGAGGAATTGTGACAAATTATGACAAATAATCTCTAAATCAATGAGGAATTGTGACAAATTATGCAACACTACTTCTTATAACGAACCATTATTAATATTAATATACTATTATTGATTTTATGTTTTTTTAATAATCTTCGCAGCTGGGAAGCTAAGTAAAGGGGTGAACAAAGAAGGCATTGCTTTTTACAACAACCTCATCGATGAGCTACTAGCAAATGGTATGAACATTGTCAATCCAATAGAAAAAGTATGCTATAAACTCTCTAAAACACACACACACACACACAATCTCATTTTTTGGCTTACTAACGAATGCATTGATGAATCCAACAGGTATTACGCCGTTCGTTACAATCTTCCATTGGGATCTTCCTCAACCTTTGGAAGATCCCAATGGTGGCTTTCTAAGCTCTAACATTGTGTAAGTGATCATTGCATGCATGGACCCTAATTCCCATTAGAAGCACGTGATTACTTAGTTAGGTTTGGTTTACAACCTACTCCAAAACACTGCGGTCATTTAAGAAATTCATAACTTAGTTGCATGCTGATGTAAATCAAACCTGCCCTAATTGGCTCTAACACTTGATTTTGTTTGCAGGGATGACATTGTGGATTTTGCTGAGCTATGTTTCAAAGAATTTGGTGATAGAGTTAAATATTGGACCACCGTTAATGAACCATTGACATTTTGTGTAGCTGGCTATGACTCCGGCATCTTAGCCCCCGTAGCCGATGTTCGGCATGGAGGAACAATAACTGCCCTGCGGGCAACTCCGCAACCGAGCCTTACTTGGTTGCCCACAATATTCTCCTTTCTCATGCTGCAATATCCCATCTATATAGGGAGAAATATAAGGTAATAATACCAGAATGTCTCATTATCGCATGAATTTGGACCGAATTTCACTTTATACCCCTCAACTTAGACCGAATTTTGACTACTTTGTATCCTTATTTTAATTTTGAAATTTGCACCCTAAACTCTTGAATCTATCCCACTTAAATCTAAATTTAACATTGTCACATAAATTAAAAAAAAATCTTCATGAACACAACAAGTTTAGCCGGATGTACGATAACATTGTTACAATATTTTTGGTACACCCAGCAAATATTCCGCTAAATTTGGTAGCAGCGTTAAAAAATTGACTGAAGTGGGTGTATAAAAGTATTCAGATCCATAATTAGGGTAGAAAACACAAATTAAGTACAAATCAATGTTCAAGCATAAAATCTATAGTGTGATTGTAAAATTACAAGATCATACTTATGATGGTTTTCATTTATACACAGCCATCTCAAAATGGCGAAATAGGGATAGTGCTCAATCCTACTTGGTATGTACCCTACTCCAATAGCAAAACTGATAAGGAAGCTGCCCAACGTGCACTGGACTTTGGCTACGGATGGTGAGTGCCACTTTGTTATTTTTCAATTCGTTATTTTCAAAATCTAAAAAAACAAAATTAATGTAATCATTTTATGCGTTTTGCAGGTTTCTACATCCGTTAGTTTTCGGGGATTATCCAGAAAGCATGCGACGTCTGGTGGGTAAAAGGTTACCGAAATTCACAACCGAGCAATCAAAGATGGTTAAAGGTTCGCTAGATTTCCTTGGAGTAAACTATTATACTTCAAACTTTGCAGCCAATGCACACTTCCATAATGGTCCTAACATTAGCTACACAACGGACAACCAAGCTAATTTGACAAGTAAGTTCACAGTTGTTCTTATGAACAAATATAAATAGTTTGAATTCTCATGTTAGAATTATTCCGTAGTGGTTTGAGTATTTGTAAAGTATAAATTTTTAAAACATTAGTATTATGCTGTACAAATAATTAAAATATAACGGATAGTTCCGTTACGGTGCTATATAAATTTCCCGTAAATCATGTGTGTTATTGATGACAAATAAATGTCAATGCGTAATCATTTCCATTTTCCCTTGTTGCAGCTGAGAGGAATGGACTACCAATTGGCTAAGTGGTACGTTTTCTTCAAAATTCTTGAGTCTCTCTTCCATAAATCATACTACTGAATATAGAAAAGGGAAAAATTGATAAAATATTGGTCACACTATCTCTTCCTTATTGAAAATTGAAATTTTGTGCGTCCGACATCAAGTAAAGAATGAATAATTATAAATAGGACCCAGAAATAACAACTAAAATTACATGTAAATCATTATTCATTTTTGAGTGTTTTGTTTTTTCTCTAATTCAACCAAAATCATTTTCAGGAAAAGATAGGAGTAGCACTTAATGTGTATCCACAAGGCTTGCGCGAAATTCTTGTCTATACAAAGAATAATTATAACAACCCCACCATTTATGTCACAGAAAATGGTAAGAACTATTAATATTGCTCGAATGGTTAACGTATTTTTAATTATATCTTCTAAAAAGAATATTTGAAATTTGTATTTCTTTTTGCTACCAGGATTTGGTCAGACTAATATTACTAAAGTTGAAGAAGGGGTTAAGGATTTGAGTAGATTACGCTTCTATCAAAGCCATCTAAGGGCAGTCAAAGAAGCCATTGAGTAAGTCCGCCTCCTGCATCAAATGTTCTCATTGATTACTCAAATACATTGTTACATGTTCATTTACATTGTCTAATTACAAATTCAAATTTACGTGATAAGACCACTAAAATGTTGCTAGATCTGTAATAAAAATGAACGAAATTCGACCAACTGTATATAAATAGAGTTGGTAATTTAATATGATTTTGTACATGAATTAGTTTCAAACTTATCAATCTAGATGTTTAACCGAGATTCTGTAAATGATATTCCTTTCTAATTAAAATATATATATATATATATATATATTGTGAACTAATCGAAACAATTTTGCAGTGATGGTGTCAATGTGAAGGGCTTCTTTCCTTGTGTCATTCATGGACACATGGGAATGGAATTCAGGGTTCACAGAAAGGTTCGGCTTGATCTTTGTCGACTTCAAGAATGGACTGAAGAGATACCCCAAACTTTCAGCTCTCTGGTTCAAGAAATTCCTAAGTTCGTAAATATTAATTTCATATGCTATAGTGACACATAGAATGGTTCATTAATTTCAGCTCTCTAGAGTCTAGAGTAGCATTGTCAAATAAAAGAATAAGGATTATCAACAATTTAATTTTATTCATATTGTTTAGGTTGTATTCTTTTTGTAAAATCTTCGATATTGTGATAATAATTGCTTATGTAAAGTATATTCTTTGTATTGTACGAGATGTGTTTATGAAAGTTACCTGTAGTTACTACTATTTACTTTCTTGGTTTAATCTTCATGGAATTAATCTCGCTCCTTCTTTTGCTGCTTCTGTTTTTGTAAGCCATATTACAGGAGTAGCAACTCGTAGATGGATCCCTAAGACTTGGTTATGTTAATTTATGTATTTTCTAATTTTACCCACCAAAAAAAAACTTACTCTTAATTTAAAATTATTACACAAAATATTATTAAATCATGTAATATCATATTCTAAAAATATAATTTTTGTGATATTGATGCTACTAGAATTTTCTTTTCAGTTAATAGGAGTGTATTGCACTTGAAAATATATGTCTCGTGAAAAACAAAAATGTAAATAAAATAAAAACAAGTTATGGTACTTATGTAAAATAAAAAAACAAAATGTGCATTGCCCGTGTAATAAAAAATGTATTTGCTCCCAAATTAAAAAAAAAGCTTATAAGTAATGATAGCCTTCCGACAGTAAAAAATAATTATTCAAAAAATTTTATTTTGAAATGCAGTTGAGGGACGCATGTTAGCCTTCATCCAAATGCCAATAATCCCAAGGAATGGGTAATACCACATATAGTCATGAAAAAAGGAATTAAATTAATTAATTAAGTGGTTGAATAATTTGATGTCTAAAGTCTAACCGAATAGATGATGTGAATATTAAGAGTCTCTAGAGGAAGGAATATTAGATGATCATCGCCATCTATCGGTAATCAAGGCAGCCACGAAGTGAGTTCAAGTAAACTTTTCCAGATTTAGAATGTTGGATATATCATCTTGCATTTCTGCATGAGACTTTTGAAACTTGTTTGCAAAAATATGTTGCGGACAAGTAGTAAAGCAAATATCGATTTGTAACAAGTTTTGCAAAATGGGAAATGCGTTTGAAAAAATAAATTAATCAAACACTTTTTTTTTTTTTTTGTTATTGACTTTTAAAAGATTTTTATTTAGACTGAGGCAGTAGGGCAGCTCTAAGGTAGCCACGAAATGAGTTCATGTAAACTTTTCCAGATTTAGACCAATGTTGGATATATCATCTTGTAGATAGAAAAAAGTTCAACTGCTAATTACATAAAAGTTCCTTGTAGATAGAAATAGAGTGGAGAAATTAATAAAAAATTACATGAAAGTGCCTCGACATTAGCCTTATTTTGTAAAATTATAAAAGATGCCTCTTACATACGAATAGGTTTGGATATGATTCAGGAAAATACGAACCACTATTCAAACCTGTCATTTAGATATAGAACTTCTAATCGAATTGGTATAAATAACCGATTCGATCAACCATTCATTTACACATTCAAAATGGATCAATTTTACCCATTTTTCAGTTGGAGTTTATTTTGAACACCCATAACTGGAAAGGACTATTTCTCCAAATATATCCACGTTGTTACCGAAAATTAAGTAGAATAGACTAATTATTTTTAAAATGAAATAAAGTCAAAGTTGTGTGCATCCATTTTAATTGACAAACCGAGTATGTGACATAATATTTGTATTTAATTTGGTTGGCGTGTTATAATTTTATACAAATTTTTGATATAATTTTATCCTTTAAAAAGATCACGTGAAAGTCATGTAATTAACTAATTAGAGTATTAAACAGATGAAGTAAATGGGATGATTTAAAAGTCACATTTTTGAAATTCAGTGACCAGTTGAGCCACCAAAATAGTTGTGAAAAAATCGACAATCCTTGTATTATGAAATGATTTTCAGACCGTTTGCTCTATATTATAAGTTCTTGAAAGTTCCATAATATTTCATTGAGGTCTTAATTTTGATTTGATAGAATTTAGTTCTCTTATCATATCTATAAGGTAAAACTGAATAAATTGTATATTCACTCATATATTGAAAAAATAAATAAAATGGCATCATTAATTTGATTTGAAGGTGTTGATTTATTGGCATAATTCATTCTTCAATAGCCTTAGAATTAATAAAATCCTTCTTGTATAATGAGAAATGTTATGTGGCTTTGTCCCACATTGGGTAATATTAAGGAGAGTTGTGTAGCAATTTTGATCTTATAAATACACACCTTAATTTTTGGACTTTATGAGACATGTACTAAACATAAGTCTAGCTTAGTGGGCTATTGAGTTTTGTTGGTCATTAAGCCTTTCGTATTTATTTTGGCTTTTCTTGTACTTTTGTACTAGTGCTTTTGTTGGTTTAGGAGCACTCTCCTAAAACTTTTGTATTCTTCTAATATAGTAAAATTTTGATCACCTTCGCCTGTAGACATAGGTCCTTCGACCGAGTCACGTAAATTTGGTGTCTCTCTTTTATTTTCTCTTTAATTTTGTTATCATTTATTTTGGATTTGTTTCTGACTTTTGTCAATTTTCTGAGATCCTCCCTAACAAACTGGTATCAGAGCTTCCAGGAAAGTTTTGAGGCATTATGGCGATAACAAAGACCCATATGGAGAAATTTGACCGGAGAATCAATTTCGGGATGTGGCTGCTCAAGGTGGAGGCTATCCTGATTCAAGATGGTGTGGACATAGCACTTTATAGGAAGTGGAGAAAAAGCCTAAGAAGATGTTTGTAGAGGATTTTGAGGACCTTGATAAAAAGGTCAGATATGGTATTATCCTAAATCTCTTTGATGAGGTTTTGAGAGAAGTTGCTACTAAGACGATAGTAAAAGATATGTGGGATAAATTGATGACTTTGTACATGAAGAATGCAATTGAGAATTGGATCTATTTGAAACAAACCCTTTACATACTTTGGATGACTGAAGGTAAATCTAAACTCTCACATCTTGATAAATTCGATTTCATTGTTATGGATTTGGGGAATATAGATGTGAAAATTGATGATGAGGATCAGGCCCTTTTGTTATTATGTTCCCTTTCCCTGTCATTTAAACATTTTTATGATACTATAATTTATGGTAGGGAAACAATCTCGTATTGTGAAATTAAAATTGCTTCAAAATCTACGGAGAAAATTGATAGGGATATAACCTGGAAAATTGGTGGAAATCAAGATGAAGGCTTGGTTGCTAGGGGTAGATCTGACGAAAGAGAGATTTTGACAGTAGTAAATCAAAATCAAAATCTAAAGGCAGAAATAAAAATTTGGTATGTAATTATTATCGTAAAAAGGGACACATTAAATCCGAATGCTTCAGGTTAAAAAATAATGTTAAGCATATGTAGAAATCTAACTAAAAAAATACTGATACTATCGAGGCTAGATGTGCGTTGCAGCTGAGAAGAGTAATGAAAATATTTTCTTTGTCACTAATGATAGAACAAGATCTAAAAATGAGTGAATTTTAGATTCAGGGTGCTCTTGTCACATGTGTCTCAATAGGAATTTGTATTCTACCATGAATCTTGTAATGGTGGAATTATTTTGATGGGTAATAATGTCGTTTGTGATGTTGCTAGAAAGGGTGCAATCCGGATTAAAATGTATTATGGTATTGTGAGGACGTTCCTAATATTTGACATGTTCCTGATTTAAAAAAGAATCTCATCTCTTTAGGCACCTTAGAGTCTTTTGGGTACAAATATGCAGCTGAAGGTGGAAGGTTATGGAAGTCTTTAAGGGTGCTCTTGTTATTATGAAAGCTTGCAAGTCTGGTACTTTATATATCCTATAGGGTTTTACTGTCACAGGTTCAACAGTAGACTCTTCATCATCTTTGTCTGATTCTGACTTCACCAAATTATGGCATATGCATTTGGGGCACATGTGCAAGAAAGGCTTGTCTATGTTGAGCAAAAGAGGGCATCTTTGTGGGTATCGGGACTATGAATTTTTGTGAACATTATGCCTTTGGAAAGTAGAAGAGAGTCAGCTTAAATTCACCTGCAATTCACATAATAAAAGGGATTTTAGATTATATCAATTCTAATCTTTGAGGCCCAACTCGTGTTCCATTTATAGGTGGTGCAAGAAATCTAAATTTGGTGAACAATTTAACAGGAATTTTCATGCTAACATTGCTGACAATCAGGCTCAGAATAATAATCAAAATATGGAGACTTTATTTTTGGCCTGTACACATCTAGCATTATTGATAAAAATAAATGATTTATTGGATACTTGTTGTAGTAATCATATGTGCGATAAAAAAGAATTATTTTCTGAGGTTGATGAATTTGTCAGGGGCGAAGTAAGATTTGGCAATAATACTACTTTACCTATTTTTAGGAAACAAAAAATTCCCATTAGACTAAAAAATAGGTCTAACAATTTTATCTCTGATGTCTTTATAATCCATGATTAAGTCATAATTTGCTGAGCATAGGTCGATTATCTGAGAAAAATTATAATATTCATATCACACATGGCATGTGTACTATTTTTGATGAAAATATTAGCATGATCGCAAAGGTTATGATGACTCCTAATCGCTTATTTCCATTAAATTTGAATAGTGAAAATTTTTCTTGTTTGAGTACTGTGATTGATGATAAAAATTGACTGTAGCATTTGCAGTTTGGACATTTAAATTTTGAAAGTTTGAGATTTTTGGCTAGTAGAAGAATGGTTGGTGGATTACCTTGTATTAGTGTTCCTGGAAGAATTTGTGACACTTGTGCTTCAACATTCTTAAGAAGCGACGGGATGTTTTTCAACAGGAAAATCATGGAGAGCAAGGAGACCATTGGAGATTATTCATTCAGACTTATGTATAGTAGAGATTCCTTCTAATGATGGTTGTAGGTATTTTATTACTTTTTATGATGATTTTACCGGAAAAGCCTGGGTTTATTTTTTGCAACAAAAATCTGATGTATGTGAAACATTTAAAAAATTCAAAATTTTTGTTGAGAAGCAAAGTGGTTTTCAAATAAAAATTTTGAGAATTTATAGAGGTCAAAAATACCTTGTCTATGATAATTTTCTAGAAGAAAATGGTATATATCATCAATTGACAGCCAGGTAACTTCACAACAAAATGAAGTGGCTGAGAGGAAAAATAAGACAATTATGGTGAGATGCATGTTGAAACTGAAAAATATGCCAAAGCTTTTTTGGGCAAAGGAAGTTGCATGTGCTATTTATTTGTTGAACATGTTGTTGGCCCCAAAAGCAACCTAAGAGGGGGGTGAATTAGGTTGTATCTAAAAACAAACCTTTTTAAGTACTTAATGAAAATACAAACTTTATGCACCAAATGAAAACTTAAGCACAAATGAATACAATAGATATTCAACAATTTAAGCTTAAAGAACAAATACGAATATTGAGATTAAGAGAATCAAACCAAACTCCCAAACTTCTCAAGCTTGGAGCTTTCAACTACAAAGAACTTCTTACAAGGCAACTACCAAGTTTACAACTTGAAGTTTAGCCACTAAAAGTCTATTCAAAGTAGGTGAGACAATAACCTCTTGTACACAAATGAGGATCACTCTTGCTCACACTAATTACCTTTAGTTGAGTAAAGAGTTTTACACTCACAACCTCCCTTTGTTACAATCGTTATCTCTCCACTTTTACACTTGAAGAACTCTTACACTTTTAAGCTCTTTTCACAAAACTACCTACACTATTACAACAATTGTTCCCACTATTTCTCCCAAATAGCTCAAGAGTTATTTGTAATCAATGTAGAAGTCTCTATTTGCTTAATTCAAACCTAGGGGTATTTATAGTTGCAAAATATCTGCTTCCAACAACTTTCCAACGGCTATTTTCTGTTTACTGGAAAACTAGCCGTTAGACCTTTCGGACGGCCGATGCAGCAAGAGTGCGTCCGAAAAAACCAGCCGTTGGACAGTTCGGACGGCCGATGCTAAACCTTGCGTCCGACACTGCGTCCGTTCTCTGAGGGTATTCGTTCGGACGTCCGAGGATTTATCCGAACATGCGTCCGATCGAATTAAAGTCTTTTGGAAATATGACCGGACGCTGTTCTTCGTCCGAGACTTGCTTCAATTTCTTTGTGTCGGACGATTACCATCGTCTGAGGCTCTGTCTTTTGGACAGTCATTTGAGTCCGTGGAATCTTCTGGTTGTTTTTTTTTTCTGCACCCTTTTCAAACCATTAGTGCGATTTGGTCATCATCAAAATATGATTATCATAACTGGGGTTCAACAATCTCCCCCTTTTTGGATGATGACAAATAAATTGGACAATTCAAAAAACAACCATAAAATATGAAGTACAACACATGAGAATTTGTACCAATCTCCCCCTTTTTGATGATGACAAATCAATTGGACAATTCAAAAAACAACCCTAAAATATGAAGTACAACACATGAGAATTTGTCCATTATTTCTCCCCCTTTTGGCAATATCAAAACATAAGATAAATAATGCAATTTAAGCTCCCCCTAAGTTTATTCTGTCTCCTTGAAAGATGAATATAATGAGTACATGGAGAATGAGTCAAGTTATACAAAACAATTCTTCCGTTCAAGAATATGTGTTCCATAAGAAATGAGAGAATTTATGCAACGAATAAGGACCAAAACCATTTTCGCTCATTCCTTACCAAAAGCATCATCAAAACAATGAAGCATGTGTGATGCAATTTTTGCAAAATAATTCAAAAAAAAATTGTAAAGAGACAGGATCTTTTACAAGTTGTGACTTATTCTAAGAATAAGAGGCAAGTTTAATTTCCTAACATAAATAAATTCAAACACAACATAGTTCAACTTGATAAATGAAAGCACACAATGATTTTAGATTATACCCATCTAATATCATTTTAGCTCATATGCCTTGAACACCCTTCAAAGATAATCTATCTTGAATTCCTTAGTGCTCTTCAAGCATACCTACATGCAAAGTTAAGTAACAACTTTTGGTACCCAAACTTTCTTGGGTCCAATTGGATTAGTAGCATGCTTAATCACCCAAATAGAGTTTATTCCCAATTTTGAATTTCTTTTATATAACAATTTTTCTTTATATGGCCATGTTTCTGTCTCTTATACACATCTAGATGTGTATAAGAGACAGTTAAAAGGTTAAGTCATTTAAATAAAGAATGGTTTGGGTTTCTAAAGGTGATAAAATTTTTGTTCAAAAACATATTTCTAGTTCTTTTCTTTTCAAAAACATTTTCTTTCTTTGTTTTTAAAGTAACATCAAGATCATCTAATCTCTTCTTCAATGAAGCTTGTTCTTCCATGATCTAATTGTTTTTCCAAGTTGATTCTGTACTTCAAAACATCATTTTCTTTTGTCAAAGAATTATTTTTATGCACAAGTTTTGAGTTGGCATTCAATAAAGTATTAATTTTAATTTTTAATTATTTGTTCTTAGCATATGATTCTTTCAAACATTCATGCATTTTAAAAATAAATGATTCAACATCATCATCATCATTATAACATGAATCATCACAAGAATCACAACTAGAGGTTACCTCATTATCGCCAAGTGCCATAAAAGCTATTTGAGCCTCCTCATATTCTTCTTCAACCTCTCCATCCGAATTGCAATCATCCCAAGTGATTTGGAAGTTGTTGAAGTGAGGCTTCCTTGAGTCTTTTCTCCTTTTTGATGAAACTTTAAATGCTATGCTTCTTTTTCCCTTTGCCTCCTCATCTTGTAGCTTGTATTTCAACTTCAATTCAAATGAGGTTAGAGAATTGATCAATGAATCAATAGGCATAATTTAAATTTTTAGACTCTTCTATGGCAATGGATTTAGGTTCCCATTCCTTAGGTAAAGCATTCAAAATCTTTCTATTCTTTTCACCCAAGGAATATTCTTTACCCAAACCTTCCAAATCCTTTACCATATTATTGAACCTAAAATACATCTTGTGAATGTTCTCATGAGCTTCCATTTTGAAGGATTCATATTTAGCCACAAGAAGTGACTTCTTTTGCTCTCTAATATCTTGACTTCCTTCATGAATTTCTTTCAGATATTGTCTCTTATCTCCTTGGCGATATGCAACAGAAAATAGCCGTTGGAAAGAAATCGAATCTGCATCCAAAGCATTATACAAAATATTAATGGCTTTAGCATTTAAAGATAAATTTATTTTATCTTGTGCATTTAACTCATATCTAGACTTAGACCTTAATCTATGAGTATTTTTATCAAAAATATTAGCTTCTAAAGGACCTTCACAAATAATATACCATAAATCAATATCATTAGATTGGACAATAAATTTTCATTCTATCCCTCCAAAAAACAAAATTAATGCCATTAAACAAAGCATTATTGGTTGCCATGATCTTTACTCTAATACAATTTAAGCAAAATAAAGAGACCAATGCTCTGATACCAATTGTTGGCCCCAAAAGCAACCTAAGAGGGGGGTGAATTAGGTTGTATCTAAAAACAAACCTTTTTAAGTGCTTAATGAAAATACAAACTTTATGCACCAAATGAAAACTTAAGCACAAATGAATACAATAGATATTCAACAATTTAAGCTTAAAGAACAAATACGAATATTGAGATTAAGAGAATCAAACCAAACTCCCAAACTTCTCAAGCTTGGAGCTTTCAACTACAAAGAACTTCTTACAAGGCAACTACCAGGTTTACAACTTGAAGTTTAGCCACTAAAAGTCTCTTCAAAGTAGGTGAGACAATAACCTCTTGTACACAAATGAGGATCACTCTTGCTCACACTAATTACCTTTAGTTGAGTAAAGAGTTTTACGTGACTCACAACCTCCCTTTGTTACAATCGTTATCTCTCCACTTTTACACTTGAAGAACTCTTACACTTTTAAGCTCTTTTCACAAAACTACCTACACTATTACAACAATTGTTCCCACTATTTCTCCCAAATAGCTCAAGAGTTATTTGTAATCAATGTAGAAGTCTCTATTTGCTTAATTCAAACCTAGGGGTATTTATAGTTGCAAAATATCTGCTTCCAACAACTTTCCAACGGCTATTTTGTTTACTGGAAAACTAGCCGTTAGACCTTTCGGACGGCCGATGCAGCAAGAGTGCGTCCGAAAAAACCAGCCGTTGGACAGTTCGGACGGCCGATGCTAAACCTTGCGTCCGACACTGCGTCCGTTCTCTGAGGGTATTCGTTCGGACGTCCGAGGATGCGTCCGAACATGCGTCCGATCGAAGTAAAGTCTTCTGGAAATATGATCGGACGCTGTTCTTCGTCCGAGACTTGCTTCAATTTCTTTGTGTCGGACGATTACTCCATCGTCTGAGGCTCTGTCTTTTGGACAGTCATTTGAGTCCGTGGAATCTTCTGGTTGTTTTTTTTTTCTGCACCCTTTTCAAACCATTAGTGCGATTTGGTCATCATCAAAATATGATTATCATAACTGGGGTTCAACAATCTCCCCCTTTTTGATGATGACAAATAAATTGGACAATTCAAAAAACAACCATAAAATATGAAGTACAACACATGAGAATTTGTACCAATCTCCCCCTTTTTGATGATGACAAATCAATTGGACAATTCAAAAAACAACCCTAAAATATGAAGTACAACACATGAGAATTTGTCCATTATTTCTCCCCCTTTTGGCAATATCAAAACATAAGATAAATAATCAATTTAAGCTTGTAATCATTTATTCTGTCCCTTGAAAGATGAATATAATATGTACATGGAGAATGAGTCAAGTTATACAAAACAATTCTTCCGTTCAAGAATATGTGTTCCATAAGAAATGAGAGAATTTATGCAACGAATAAGGACCAGGTGGAAAACCATTTTCGCTCATTCCTTACCAAAAGCATCATCAAAACAATGAAGCATGTGTGATGCAATTTTTGCAAAATAATTCAAAAAAAAATTGAATGCTCCCCCTTTCTTTTACAAGTTGTGACTTATTCTAAGAAAAAAATGGGGATACAAATTTCCTAACATTCTAAATAAATTCAAACACAACATAGTTCAACTTGATAAATGAAAGCACACAAAATTTTAGATGTTACCCATTTCAATATCATTTTAGCTCATATGCCTTGAACACCCTTCAAAGATAATCTATCTTGAATTCCTTAGTGCTCTTCAAGCATACCTACATGCAAAGTTAAGTAACAACTTTTGGTACCCAAACTTTCTTGGGTCCAATTGGATTAGTAGCATGCTTAATCACCCAAATAGAGTTTATTCCCAATTTTTCATTTCTTTTAACATAACAATTTTTCTTTATATGGCCATGTTGATGACAATAATTAATAATAATATAAGGGCTGTCATAAAAGGAGAAGATTTAGATTGTCTAAAGCACAAATTGTGATTTCTAAAGGTGATAAAATGTTTGTTCAAAAACATATTTCTAGTTCTTTTCTTTTCAAAAACATTTTCTTTCTTTGTTTTTAAAGTAACATCAAGATCATCTAATCTCTTCTTCAATGAAGCTTGTTCTTCCATGATCTTGGTTTTTCCAACAAATTTTTCTTTCAAAACATCATTTTCTTTTGTCAAAGAATTATTTTTATGCACAAGTTTTGAGTTGGCATTCAATAAAGTATTAATTTTAATTTTTAATTATTTGTTCTTAGCATATGATTCTTTCAAACATTCATGCATTTTAAAAATAAATGATTCAACATCATCATCATCATTATCACATGAATCATCACAAGAATCACAACTAGAGGTTACCTCATTATCGCCAAGTGCCATAAAAGCTATTTGAGCCTCCTCATATTCTTCTTCAACCTCTCCATCCGAATTGCAATCATCCCAAGTGATTTGGAAGTCTCTGTTGAAGTGAGGCTTCCTTGAGTCTTTTCTCCTTTTTGATGAAACTTTAAATGCTATGCTTCTTTTTCCCTTTGCCTCCTCATCTTGTAGCTTGTATTTCAACTTCAATTCAAATGAGGTTAGAGAATTGATCAATGAATCAATAGGCATAGAATTTAAATTTTTAGACTCTTCTATGGCAATGGATTTAGGTTCCCATTCCTTAGGTAAAGCATTCAAAATCTTTCTATTCTTTTCACCCAAGGAATATTCTTTACCCAAACCTTCCAAATCCTTTACCATATTATTGAACCTAAAATACATCTTGTGAATGTTCTCATGAGCTTCCATTTTGAAGGATTCATATTTAGCCACAAGAAGTGACTTCTTTTGCTCTCTAATATCTTCACTTCCTTCATGAATTTCTTTCAATTTGTCCCATATCTCCTTGGCCGATATGCAACCTTTTACTTTAGAGAACTCATCTGCATCCAAAGCATTATACAAAATATTAATGGCTGAGTTAGCATTTAAAGATAAATTTATTTTATCTTGTGCATTTAACTCATATCTAGACTTAGACCTTAATCTATGAGTATTTTTATCAAAAATATTAGCTTCTAAAGGACCTTCACAAATAATATACCATAAATCAATATCATTAGATTGGACAAAAATTTTCATTCTATCCCTCCAAAAAACAAAATTAATGCCATTAAACAAAGCATTATTGGTTGCCATGATCTTTACTCTAATACAATTTAAGCAAAATAAAGAGACCAATGCTCTGATACGGCCAAGGCCCCATATGGGACAAATTGAATTAGGTTGTATCTAAAAACAAACCTTTTTAAGTGCTTAATGAAAATACAAACTTTATGCACCAAATGAAAACTTAAGCACAAATGAATACAATAGATATTCAACAATTTAAGCTTAAAGAACAAATACGAATATTGAGATTAAGAGAATCAAACCAAACTCCCAAACTTCTCAAGCTTGGAGCTTTCAACTACAAATAGAACTTCTTACAAGGCAACTACCAGGTTTACAACTTGAAGTTTAGCCACTAAAAGTCTCTTCAAAGTAGGTGAGACAATAACCTCTTGTACACAAATGAGGATCACTCTTGCTCACACTAATTACCTTTAGTTGAGTAAAGAGTTTTACACTCACAACCTCCCTTTGTTACAATCGTTATCTCTCCACTTTTACACTTGAAGAACTCTTACACTTTTAAGCTCTTTTCACAAAACTACCTACACTATTACAACAATTGTTCCCACTATTTCTCCCAAATAGCTCAAGAGTTATTTGTAATCAATGTAGAAGTCTCTATTTGCTTAATTCAAACCTAGGGGTATTTATAGTTGCAAAATATCTGCTTCCAACAACTAAAAGTAGGTATGGGAGCACTAAGGAATTCAAGATGAATTATCTTTGAAGACCTGTTCGGACGGCCGATGCAGCAAGAGTGCGTCCGAACAAACCAGCCGTTGGACAGTTCGGACGGCCGATGCTAAACCTTGCGTGCCGACACTGCGTCCGTTCTCTGAGGGTATTCGTTCGGACGTCCGAGGATGCGTCCGAACATGCGTCCGATCGAAGTAAAGTCTTCTGGAAATATGATCGGACGTTGTTCTTCGTCCGAAACTTGCTTCAATTTCTTTGTGTCGGACGATTACCATCGTCCGAGGCTCTGTCTTTCGGACAGTCATTTGAGTCCGTGGAAGCTTCTGGTTGTTTTTTTTTCTGCACCCTTTTCAAACATTAGTGCGATTTGGTCATCATCAAAATATGATTATCATAACTGGGGTTCAACACATGTGTCTTATGAGAAACTTTCTTGGAAAGACCCCTGAAGAAGTTTGGAGTGGTAGAAAATCATTTGTTAGCCATCTCAGAGTATTTGGTTGTATTGCTTATCCTTATATGCTTGACCAACTATGTAGAAAACTTGATGACAAAGATGAAAAATCTATTTTTATTGGATATAGTGACCAGTCTCAGGCTTACAGATTATTCAGTCTAATTTCAAGATAAAGTGATTGTGCACAGAGATGTGACTTGTGATGAAAGAGGCATTTAGGATTGGTCTCCTGAGGAACAAAAAACTGCAGAGGTGACATTAAATTATGAAAGAGAGGGTGATAATCATAATTTTCAGCCATTACCAGCTGCTCAGAGTTCATAGACTGAGATATCTGGTCGTCCATAGCGTTAATGCCAATTGCTAGATTGCAAGATTATATTATTTCTTCAGAAAATTCTCCTTCTGATGAAAATATTATGAATTTTGTTTTATTTGCAGATTGTGACCCTGTTGTTTGTGAGGAGGTAGTTCAAGATGATCGTTGAGTTAAGGCAGTGGATGAAAAAATTCATGCTATTGAGAAAAATGATACATGGGAGATTATTTCTTTTCGAACTAGTAAAAAGGCCATTGGAGTGAAGTGGGTCTACATGACCAAGTACAGGCCTAGTGGAGAAGTGGTGAGATTCAATGCGAGATTGGTGGCAAAAAGCTACAAGCAGAAACTTAGCATTGCCTACTTGGTAGAATATAGGAAGCTATTCGAAAACAGAAATCAACAAATTTTCATATTTAGGAAGCTACTATTTTCTTGGTAGAATATAGGAATCTATTTACACATATACACGCACAAAGGGTAAAAAAAAAAAAAGCATCAAAGAAGGCAAAAGAAGCACATATCAATTAAGCCATGGCATTTCAAGGCTTTTCTTTGCATGGCCTCCTATTCTTAGCTCTCTTCATGTCTTGGACTGAGCTTTCATTTGCCACCAATCTCGCATTGAATCTCACCACTTCTCCACTAGGCCTGTACTTGGTCATGTAGACCCACTTCACTCCCTACCAAGTAAGATTATCAAAGCAAGCCATTGTTTTTTAATTTTGTTCATATATTTTATTTTCCTAGTGCAAAATGCTAATTTATTTATTTTTAAACGTTCTTGCAGTATGAAGGAGCAGCGTTCGAAGGTGGAAGGGGACCAAGTATATGGGACACCTTCATCGCAAATATCCAAGTAATAATTTAATTATTTCTTCAAAAGATTATAATGATCGAATAAATATTTATCATATATATTGCAACTCATTATTTAATTATTTTTTGCAATGCAGATAAAATAGTTGATCATAGCAATGGTGACGTAGCTGATGATTTTTTTCATCGTTACAAGGTATGAGACTTAACTCTGAAAAAATAATTATATTATGATGGTACTTATTAAAAATTATAAAAAATAATGAATTAATTATAATGGTTGAAAATGCAAATGATGGTATGCAGGAAGACATACAAACAATGAAATCCTTAGGGTTGAATGGTTTCAGACTATCCATCTCATGGTCAAGAGTTATACCTTGTAAGAATCTCTTACTCATTTTTTTTTTTCTGATAAATAAGTTTATATTACCTCAATTATTATACATAGAAAGTAGTAGATTGTTCATATATAAAATCATATTGCTTTATACAATAATCTCTAAATCAATGAGGAATTGTGACAAATTATGCAACAC
Source organism: Cinchona pubescens (assembly GCA_025175665.1). Taxonomy (NCBI): domain Eukaryota; kingdom Viridiplantae; phylum Streptophyta; class Magnoliopsida; order Gentianales; family Rubiaceae; genus Cinchona; species Cinchona pubescens. The sequence goes on from JANKKI010000084.1 coordinate 6,109,601, forward strand.
TACTTCTTATAACGTTATTTCTTTCCATTATTAATATTAATATACTATTATTGATTTTATGTTTTTTTAATAAGATTCGCAGCTGGGAAGCTAAGTAAAGGGGTGAACAAAGAAGGCATTGCTTTTTACAACAACCTCATCGATGAGCTACTAGCAAATGGTATGAATTATCAATCCAATAGAAAAAGTATGCTATAAACTCTCTAAAACACACACACACACACACAATCTCATTTTTTGGCTTACTAACGAATGCATTGTTGAATCCAACAGGTATTACGCCGTTCGTTACAATCTTCCATTGGGATCTTCCTCAACCTTTGGAAGATGAGTATGGTGGCTTTCTAAGCTCTAACATTGTGTAAGTGATCATTGCATGCATGGACCCTAATTCCCATTAGAAGCACGTGATTACTTAGTTAGGTTTGGTTTACAACCTACTCCTAAACACTGCGGTCTCTAATACACATCTAGATGTGAATTGATTTTGTTTGCAGGGATGACATTGTGGACATAGCTCAGCTATGTTTCCCTGTCTTTGGTGACACATCTTAAATATCATAACACCGTTTTTATTTTATTTACATTTTTGTTTTTAGCTGGCTATGACTCCGGCATCTTAGCCCCCGGCCGATGTTCGGCATGGAGGAACAATGATCGCCTGCAAAGAGAACTCCGCAACCGAGCCTTACTTGGTTGCCCACAATATTCTCCTTTCTCATGCTGCAATATCCCATCTATATAGGGAGAAATATAAGGTAATAATACCAGAATGTCTCGTTACCGCATGCATCTGGACCGAATTTCACTTTATACCCCTCAATTTAGACCGAATTTTGACTACTTTGGATCCTTACTTTAGTTGTGAAAATTTTGCACCCTAAACTCTTGAATCTATCCCACTTAAATCTGAATTTTAACATTGTCACATAAATTAACAAAATATTTTCATGAGCACAACAAATTTAGCCTGATGGACGAGAACATTGTCGTCGGTGTTACAATATTTTTGGTACACCAAGCAAATATTCCGCTAAATTTGGTAGCAGTGTTAAAAAATTGATTGAAGTGGGTGTATAAAAGTTGGGGGTGCAAAATATTCAGATCCATAATTAGGGTAGAAAATACAAATTAAGTACAAATCAATGTTCAAGCATAAAATAGTGTGATTGTAAAATTACAAGATCATACTTATGATGGTTTTCATTTATACACAGCCATCTCAAAATGGCGAAATAGGGATAGTGCTCAATCCTACTTGGTATGTACCCTACTCCAATAGCAAAGCTGATAAGGAAGCTGCCCAACGTGCACTGGACTTTGGCTACGGATGGTGAGTGCCACTTTGTTATTTTTCAATTCGTTATTTTCAAAATCTCAAAAAAAAATTAATGTAATCATTTTATGAGTTTTGCAGGTTTCTACATCCGTTAGTTTTCGGGATTATCCGAAAGCATGCGACGTCAGTGGGTAAAGGTATCTTGTTAATTTCTAACAGATGCGTCTGATACAATTATCAACATAAAAATAAGCATAGATAGCACTTGTAAATAAAATATTATACCTTAAAAAATCTCTTACAATGCACACTTAATAATCTTCCTAAGATAAACTATAAATTTATAATATATATAGCTGCAACTGTCTAAGTTCAGTTAAGTCTCATACCTTGGTCCTGTCTCTTATACACATCAGATACGTCCAAATTGAGTGGTGGTATAAAGGGCTGTATATACAAATCTAAATGTGTATAAGAGACATTAGTATTATGCTGTACAAATAATTAAAATATAACGGATAGTTCCGTTACGGTGCTATATAAATTTCCCGTAAATCATGTGTGTTATTGATGACAAATAAATGTCAATGCGTAATCATTTCCATTTTCCCTTGTTGCAGCTGAGAGGAATGGACTACCAATTGGCGAAGTGGTACGTTTTCTTCAAAATTCTTGAGTCCCTCTTCCATAAATCATACTACTGAATATAGAAAAGGGAAAAATTGATAAAATATTGGTCACACTATCTCTGTTCCTTATTGAAAATTGAAATTTTGTGCGTCCGACATCAAGTAAAGAATGAATGATTATAAATAGGACCCAGAAATAACAACTAAAATTACATGTAAATCATTATTCAATTTTGAGTATTTTGTTTTTTCTTTAATTCAACCAAAATCATTTTCAGGAAGGAGTAGCACTTAATGTGTATCCACAAGGCTTGCGCGAAATTCTTGTCTATACGAAGAATAATTATAACAACCCCACCATTTATGTCACAGAAAATGGTAAGAACTATTAATATTGCTCGAATGGTTAACGTATTTTTAATTAATTATATCTTCTAAAAAGAATATTTGAAATTTGTATTTCTTTTGCTACCAGGATTTGGTCAGATAATATTACTAAAGTTCTCTTAATGGGTTCTTGGATTTGAGTAGATTAGATGGCTTTGATAGAATCTAAGGGCAGTCAAAGAAGCCATTGAGTAAGTCCGCCTCCTGCATCAAATGTTTTCATTGATTACTCAAATACACTTACATGTTCATTTACATTGTCTAATTACAAATTCAAATTTACGTGGTAAGATCACTAAAATGTTACTAGATCTGCAATAAAAATGAACAAAATTCGACCAACTATATATAAATAGAGTTGGTAATTTAATATGATTTTGTCACATGAATTAGTTTTGTCAAATGATGTTTAACCAAGATTCTGTAAAAGATTCTGTCTAAATGATAAATATATATATATATATATATATATATATATATTGTGAACTAATCGAAACAATTTTGCAGTGATGGTGTCAATGTGAAGGGCTTCTTTCCTTGGTCATTCATGGACACATGGGAATGGAATTCAGGGTTCACAGAAAGGTTCGGCTTGATCTTTAACGACTTCAAGTATGGACTGAAGAGATACCCCAAACTAGTAAGCTCAAAAAATGAGAAATTTCTAAGTTTGTAAATATTAATTTAATATGCTATAGTGACACATAGAGTGGTTCATTAATTTTAGCTCTCTAGAGTCTAGCAGAGTAGCATTGTCAAATAAAGGAATTAAAGACTTATTATAATTTTAAATTTCGTAATTATTTATTATTGGTATCATTGAATTGATATTGAAAAATGTTGTAATAATGATCGAATGTGTAGGATCACTACCACTTTTGAGGCACGTTATTACTCATTCCATCCTAAATTTTTTGTCATTTCTGAAAAATTTAATTTTTTGAGATAGTATGTTGATTGTAATAATTGTTTAAATTTACTGTAGTTTCAATTGTAGGAAAAGTGTATTACAATAAACTTTCGTTATTTGTTTTTGAATTGCATTGGCATCTAGGATCAATCCATGTTAAGTAATCCAAGTTTTGAGATATTAAAGATTCTGTGGAAGGCGATCAAAGGGCTACCAAGAAATTCAGGGAGAAATATGGGTGCAAAATACCAAAATGCTAAGGGTAGAAAATTCAATTTTTGATTTCTTTTGGAGGAAAAAGAGTCTATATTTTGTTTCCCATGCTCAGCTCAGCCCAGAAAGCATGATAGAATTCCATTGCGCTATTGCAGTGGATATCTGTTAGTGACACAAAAAAGTTGTTCATATCATAAAAGTGGCACAATAAAAGTTGTTCACGTCACAAAAGATAGTTCCATCTCAAGATTGTCAAATAAAAAGACTAATGACATTTTAAAATTTTCCTTAGTACTTCTGTCCAAGTAAACTATGGCATATTCAATCTTTGATGGGAGGAGTACTAATGAAAGGAGCAAATTGATAGACTTAAAATGCTTTATAGGGCTGACAAAGTCAGTTGCACAAACCAAAAAAAAAAGAAAGAATAAAAGTGGAATGTCTGTTAAAACTTTAGGGACTAAAATTGCAGTTATCCCATTTAGAAATAAAGATTGTACTTCAAGGTAATTATAACAGAAGCTAAAGGCGGTTAATGTGTAGTATGCACGTTTAGAATTTGCTTTTATAGGGTGTAACCTCTTTCTTGAGTAATTAGCTCTGACGAAAACAATGCATTGCTTTATATGTCTTTAAGGATCGTATTAGGTGTGAACAAGAAAAAGTAAGGAACCGTGAAAGGAAAATTAGGTGGATCAACAACAGCACTGATAATTTCGCAACTGTGAATCAAGTCGAGGAATATAACAATTAGTTTGTGTCGATTAAATTTCTAATCTGTGCAAAGTGAGGACACTTGTAAAGGAGGCCTCTAAAGGTTGTTATTTGTTAACATTTTCATTTCAATATCTTGCTCTTACCATAAAGAGAAACTGTAGTTTTGTACCTCGTGTATTTTGGCACATTACTTAAACACATGAACTTGTGGAATATTGCTTTCATTTTTCTTCTTTGGTTTAAGAATATCGAGAAGCAACTAGACAAAGAAGTATACCTCAAAAATCTTACTTTAAACGAGAGAGCGGGAACTGAATCCGTATGCTTGTAGTCTCCTGTATGCTATATTGGGATGAGATCCGTATTTTATGCATCTTCTCAAATTAATTTTGGCAAATTTGTTTCATTGGAGTTAAGATTATGATTTTGGTATGTTGCTTATTTGTTTTACTCCGTTTAGCTTAAGAATGAAGCTTAGTTAGCTCTTCTTTATGGTGTAATGGTTGGTCACAATCTTCAGGGTAAAGTGCAGCATAGAGGAACTTATATGCGTTACTATATCATTACTGGAGTGTTAAAGAAGTTTGATGACTGCAGACATTGAATGAATGAAACTTCCTTTCTCTTTTGGTGTGGTTGCCTCTTGTCAATTGTCATTGATTATAAATGAAAGTAGTCCTACAAAAATGAGATATAAGAATTTTCCTTGTGTAGATTTTTCATTTTCTGTTAAGGACCAAGGAGGATGGTGAGTTTGGTTATACACAATTGTGATTGAAGTCTTTGAATTAAACATTGAAGCATGAAATTCTATGAATGACTCTGGCAGCTCTTTAATCCTATCCAAGATTTTTTCATTTCTCCTGTCACCTGTAATTTTATCTGAAAAACGATAAAAATAATGGAGCCTACTAGTATTAAAAATGTAGATGTTGTCAGCCTTGATGACAATGGGGACTCTGTGTCTCTGTTTCTTCACTACTGTGATTGCATCTTCAGAAGTGTGTCAACTCCATATGGATCTGGTGCACATGGTTCACTAATTTTCTTGGAGTGACAGATGCTTCTTATTGACAATATTTCAGAAACTCCTTAGATGTTAAATCTTCTTTTACTCATTTCTGCATCTTCTCTTGATTATGTTTTCACCGAATGAAATAACAGAACTTGATATAGACAGGTTCCATCACAAACTCTTTGTTCCTTGTCTTCCAATTTAGAAAATCTCATTCAACCAAGTCGGCAAGTAATTCTGTTGCAATTGCACACCATATTTGTGCATCAAATGCCACCAATTTCTGGCAAACAACTAGCTGTAGATAAAAGACAGCATTAAATAAGTCTTTGAGTTTTAGGAATGGTAAAGCCTTAAGTGCAGTATATTTATCCATACCAGGCTATCACAGTGCTAGATTTTGTGATGGTACGAAGTCAGATATGTTTAATAATTCTTGATTTAGCTACTTAAATTGCTTTTTTAGTATTGACTCTGGCATGATTACGATGCTGTGAAGTTACAGTGTATTGCATGCAAGTATTACCTGTCTGAAGTTTTCCTAGTTTAATGAGCTCTTAGAGGTTTCCGGTTTGTTAGCCCACCAAGGTTACTTTCCCTCATGATGTAAAGCACTGAAATCAAAATGAATATTCTATTAACAGAGCTGAAGCATTTGTTTGAAAAAGTTGCTTCATGTGAAATTTCTATTATGGTATTTTAGGTTGTGTACTATTGACAGAGATGCCCAACTTGAGACAGATTTATTATTTTGCAGCACACACCGGATCATGGGCAGAAGCATACCCTGATATTGTGACTTGTGCAAACATGTTTTGGTGGCCTGCTGGAACTGATTGGCCTGATCGGTTAGCTGCTGAACCAGGAACTGGTCACTTAAATCCCTTAAACCCCAATACCTACAAAAGTAGCCAAAAATGCCATCCGTGATGTGATCAATATGTTTCCAGATGCATTTTTCCATGCGGGAGCTGATGAGGTCACCCCAAATTGTTGGAAATCTGACCCAGATATTCAAGCTTTCCTTGCCAAGAATGGGACTCTCAGCCAGCTTCTGGAAATGTTTGTCAATTCTACCTTGTCTTACATCATATCACACAATCGTACAGTTATATACTGGGAGGATGTTTTATTGGATGCCAATATCAATGTTGCTGCTTCACTGCTTCCCAAGGAGTATGTCATTTTACAAACATGGAACAACGGTCCGAGTAACACTAAAAAGCTTGTTGAAGCTGGTTACCGTGTTATTGTGTCATCAGCAGACTATTACTACTTGAATTGTGGGCATGGAGGGTGGGTTGGAAATGATAGTCTATATAACCAGCCACCAGGTACTGATCTCGGGAATGGAGGTTCGTGGTGTGCACCGTTTAAAACATGGCAGATTATCTATAACTATGATATAATCATGTCACTTATGGGCTGAACACAGATGAGGCTAAGTTGGTATTAGGAGGAGAGGTAGCCCTATGGTCCGAGCAAGCGGATCCAACAGTTATGGATCCTCGGATTTGGCCTAGAGCATCGGCAATGGCAGAAACATTGTGGTCTGGCAACCGGGATTCAACAGGAATGAAGAGGTATGCTGAAGCTACAGATAGGTTGAATGAATGGAGGAACATAATGGTGACCAGAGGAATAGGTGCTGAGCCCCTTCAGCCTCTTTGGTGCATTAGAAACCCGGATATGTGCAACACAGTTCACCCATTTGTAGCTAGCTAATTGTTTTGTGTTCCTTACCCTTTATCTTCTGTTTACATTTACTGAGGTGATTTTGCAGTCAATAATTTCTGATTGCTAATCTGCAAGAACATTCTCATTGTTTACTGGAAACATTTGAACATTCATGAACTGAAATATTGAAGCTAAGGCATCCTATTCATATTCCTCGAGACGGATCCCCATAAATAAATCTTGCTATCATGTAAAATGTCCTCCATTGTCCAATCCCATAGTTATCTAATTAATTAGATAATCATTCCGGTACTCATACTACGTACTAAAGAGTACCAGTTATTCGATAATTATAATATAACCAATATTAAATAGAAAAAAAATCTATATCTAACATAGTAGAGTAAGACGAATTCCAGAAAAGTTTATTAAAAGAACGTGTATGTGGCACTTTATTCTTCCTTTCTTGTTGATTTTTAACTTTTAAATTGTGGTAATAAATAAACCATGATTAGAACTAGTCTTCCTAAATTGAAATGCGCGATTCAAGTCTTCGAGTTGTTTCCTCAATAATTGAATGCGTAATGGTAGTGCCAGATTCTGGGACGCGCCTTCAATAACTCACATTTAATTCTTTGAATTTCAAAACCACGCCTTCAAGTACCGGGTAATAGACACGTGAAACAACATGTCAAACAGGAAGCCTTCCTTCCTTCATGAGGTCTCTTTACAGTTAATCTAAGGAGTGATATATCCGAGGATCCGACTTCCATCCGTCAACGCCTTCTAGAAATATGGAATATCAGGTCTTCGGCCACTGCTCTGAAGGTTTTGAAGCTCTTTTGATCACGCCTGTCTTTATCTCTATTATTTTTAACATTAAATCTGTTTTAATAATTTACATAAGTTTTGCAATTTCCATCTTCAACATAAAACATACAGGCCACCATCGTTGTGAAACAAACAAAAAGCCAAGAAATGTAAAACCGAACCCAGAAATTATTTTGTGTGACGAGGACAAAAGCGGTTGGTTGGTTAATGACGAGAAGTTTTATCCTACATCTTTCTTGGGGGTGCAAGGGAAAAAGACTAATTTAGTTATTTATTTTTAGGATACTGACCAATTTAGTCTCTTAACTATTACAACAGATTAATATAGTTCTTTATTTTTTAAAAAATTAACAAATTTATGATCTATAATGAAAATTATGGACAATTAATGAATCAAAACATATGATAACAGTAGTGTCTTGAATTTGTCCGTTAACATGCCGTATATATATTGTCAAAGATTTTGTTATTTTGTTCATAATTTACATCACAAGTTTTAAATTAATTAATTTTTATAAAGACGGGGGACCAAATTAATCTTTTAATAGAAAAAGGACCACATTAATGGACACTCTAAAAATAAAACACCAAATTAATCTTTTTCCCGAAGTGTAAAGTGGCATTAGTCCTTTTTAGATAGTTTCTCCTTTTCTTAACTTGTATGTCTTGGTAATCATAGCTGCAAGTGTAGTCTTTTCCTTTTAGAATGTTTTGCTTATATAAGAACGATTTTCTACATATTTAATTCGTTGTTGAATTATAATCGTTTCAATATTAAGATGAAAGCCCCTAGAATTTCTCTTGCTTGGGTATAACTTTTTTCTTTTTGGGTAAATTACAAGGAACACTTTTTGGTATGGCTAATATTCATATTATCTTTTTGATAAAAATTGTAAAAAAAAAATAAATTAAAAACCTAATAAATTTGTATAAAAAGTAAAATATATCCCTAAGCTTAGAAGCCTTCCACCGCCAGAAACCTGTCTGCTTGAAGGGGGAGTAGTTATATTTTATAATAAAATACATAATTAATCTTGATTTAGGCTTTAAATGACTAAAAAAACTGTTTAAATCACAATTTTCAGCCTTCCTAATGATTCCTTAACGAAATATTTAACTATTTTACTTTAATCCAAATTAAAAGGCACGAATCGTAAATTTTCAAACTATAAGAGTAACCTGAACATTAGAAAAACTAGAAATGCTTAGAGATCAGTTTATCCTTTTTTTTCATGCAAGTAAATTACTTTTTTGAGCACACATTTCTTGATCTTATTTTGCTTCATCTATATGTTAATTTTTCATAACTCAAACTCTACTTATGATAGTGAAAACATTACTCAAAACTTCAAATATTGGTTTGGATTCTTGTCTTGTTTATTATTTATCTTTTTATTTCATACTTGCATAAAAAATACAAACAACTGTGGATAGACTTTCGGTTTCTGACTCGCAGTATTCGCTGTTTAGCTTCAACATGGCATTAAGAGTTTTTTATTGAGATCATACTAAATGTTGCACTGTCAAGCAACTCTATCATAAGTTCATAGAAATTGCATTATCTGGAGAAGGTATTTTCAATGGACGCACTGGAAGCAAAAATAAAAAATTAATAAAAATAAAAAATCCCGGCTTTTGAAAACTCATGATTGGTGATAGGTCTCTAGCGGTAAATAGCAGGCATAAGTCATATATAACCTCTTTCTATTTAAAATATCGATGTATTTATATAAAGAATAAATTAAATATAATCGAATATCTAAAATCAAAAATTAATAATTTATTATGATTTGTCACGTAAAATTACTTTGACAAATAATTATGAATTTATAATTTTATAAACCATTTTCTTATCGATAATAGGTAGTGATAAAGTTAAGCGTTGCCGGCAGCTGCCGGCAGCTTATTCAATTTCAATTTACTATTTTAATGAGATTAATTCATTAATAGCTCAGAAAAAAAAAGGGCCAAAAAGGATTGACAAATCAAAATAATATCTACTGGTAATGGAGTGATTAGAGTTAAAGAACAGCATTAAAATTTCTCAATTATAAGTCTGGCTAAAGCTAAAGATAAAGGAGGTGGCTCATCTGCTGACGGGGTAAAAACTTCAAATCTCATTCAAGTATAGGCATCCAAGTTGGAAGAAAAGCCTGTTAAATAATTTATGAAGGAAAATGTCCAAAATTTGTCCTATTTCCTTTTGTCCATTTCTTGTTATCAAATGAATATTCAGAATAATGTGGTAGGCTTACGAACTCATTTGGAGCACTAGAAATGATGATTGTAGCTCATTGAATATTAAAGTCTTGACCATAACATTCCAATAGGCAATAATCATAGACGGAAGCTGACAATTTACTAAAGAGGCAAAATTTATATTTCATACACATTTTAAAAGTTTAATGTACGACTTTTCTAAAACTTTATAGGGGTTTTTTTTTTAAAAATCTCTAAAAATTAAAAAGTTTTATTATTTTCCAGATATTGGGAGAAGGCCCCTTCCTACACCTCCCCTAGTTCTGTTCATTGCAATAACATGCAATTGCAAATTTCTTATGGACGTCGAAACCGAAATTTCTTATGGTTGCCCAATTTATTTTAAGGATATTAATGTTAAACGGACTATATGAGCCGGATATTAATGTTCAATCTATTTTAAGGATAATACAGTTTAACCCCAACTCAATTGACTGCGTAAGTCCAAAAATATAAAGCTCATGAAATTAAGAGAGCTCGGGCTAAAATCGACCCATTCCAAACACAACATCTATCTCGAAAAATAAAAATAATTCATGTATTTATAAATTATATAATTTGATCTACACAAAATCATTTAATATGTACAAAAAGATTGTACAAGAAATCAGGATATACTAAATATTGTATACATAATATATGTCCTTAACAAAAATAATATATATATATATATATATATATATATATATATACACACATAGCATTACATGTTAATGTTCTTAAAGAAAAAAGTATGTATACATGTAGCATTCAGGCCGAGTCCTCAGTCAATCGACTGAGTTTAGTGTGGTTCAGTTTCAATTTATAATGAAATCGATCTATATTTTAAATTTAAATTTATTTTATTTGAGATTTAAGTTATTATTTTTAGAATCGGGTAGAGTGACTTCAGTTGGCATAACACAATTAACATTCCTACTTAAAAGTAATATTATCTCTGTCTTAATATATTTATCACATTTGACTTTTTTGGTCAACGATTTAAGCTTTTAAGGTTTAATATTTTGTAGATTTGTTTATTTTTTTTTAAAATTTTATAATACTTTACATAAATTTCACTTTTCTTTAAATTTTTTTATAAAAAACCATATAAGTTTATACGAATTCTTAATTATAAAATTGATTTGATTGATAAAAAAAAATTAAATTATAACAGAATAAATAAGATGGAGAGAGTACCTTGAGACGAAAGGAGCGTACATACATAACTACTGTGCATGTTTACATAACAATCCACGCGTGGAGTCTACACTGGATCTACAGTGTTGGTTTTTGAATGACCATAAGTCATGTGTCTTCTTCTTAGCTTCTCAAATGTACAGTATAAACAATATACTATCACAAAATATACTTGCAAAAAATATATATACATTCACAAAAATATAGTCAAGTAGGGTTGTTAATATTGTACGTTTAACTAATGAATAAAAGAAAATATTTAGGAAAATACTAGACGTTTAGAGTTGTTAGAATCTTGATCTTACCGTTACAATCCTAAATTATACTATTTAAATTTACAAATGCGATTCCGATCCTAGATGTAGGATCATTATAACAGGCAAACGATAGTTGAATTATTGAATCTTGTGATTTATGTCAATATTTACTTAGTTAAGTTACTGTTTGATAATTTCATTTAAATACTATATTTATGAATTTAGAATATTATATTATTTTTTTAGTTTTTGATTGAAAAACAATTTTAAATAGTGTATGACGATGCACAATTTTTTATTTTACAAGCATATAATGTTTAAACTATTATAAATTTAAGTTAAGAAAACTTATTATGTGATGAATATTAAAATTTTATATTTATTTGTATAAATTTCTCGCAAATATTAGGTTTAAAAATAAATAAAAGTTATATTTTTGTACTTTCATTAAGATTTGACCCTACTTACGATGTTTTAAAAAGATCTAATATAAGATGCCGATTCTACAAATTTTACATTTAACTAATGACTAAAAATTGATTTCGTTATTAATTTTGCATATCTAACATGTATAAACAATATAAATTCTCCGAACATGTTATCTGCAACATGTACCTGCGCCTTCCAAGGACACCAAGGAAACGCATCAGTAGATGACTCTGCTCTACTGCTATTGCTATTGCTATTGCTATCTGTCACCACTGATGATCAGTTAAGAAAGTGTCTTGGAGAACAATTTCATTTCCTACACATTCCAAAAATACCAAAAACAACACATCAAATGGGGAATGGAATCAGAATTCCATTCTCATTTCTCCTCATTCTTGTTTTGTTTTTCCACTCCACCCCTCAAATTTCAGCCACTGGCTACCCAATCAACGTTTGGCCAAAACCAATAACCTTCTCATGGCCCGAACCTCGTATAACCTTACTTTCTCCAAACTTCACCATCTTTTCCCCTTATAAACCCATATCTCAATCAGGTTGCCAAACGTTACCGTTACCAATTCATCAACGAACATTACCACCCACTGGTGGATCCACCTGTCAATTTGACGGGATTACCCCCACTCCGATCTCTAGACATCAAGGTAACTGACGCCTCAGCGCCGTTAACTCACGGCATTAACGAATCCTACAAGCTCATTATTCACTCGCCCTATCAAACCCAAACGGCCACTATTTCGGCAGAAACAGTATGGGGCGCCTTGCGCGGGCTGGAAACATTTTCCCAGCTGATTTATGGGAACCCACCGAGATTGGCTTGTGAACTGTACAAGTGTCGACTAGATTTTGGCCTGTCTCTTATACACATCTAGATGTGTGATGTACACGACGGAGGATATCACAAAGGTTGTGGAATTTGGTATGGAACATGGGGTTAGGATTATGCCCGAGATTGATATGCCGGGTGAGTTACTAATTCCATTTTGCACCCCTTGACTTATACCCAGTTCTTACTTTACACTTCAAATTTTACTTTTAGACACTTTGCACTTTCAACTTTCAAATTTGTCTTGCTTTATCCCCTTTTTTCTCATTGTCAAAAAAGTTAACTAAATTTTATTTTTGCACACAAATACATTATTGTACATCCTGTTGAATTTGTCGTATACTTTAGTAAGAAAAAATTTCGTTAAGTTTTTGACGGTGTTAAAAAGGATTAAAGTGGGACGAATTTGAAAATTCATGGTGCAAAATGTTCAAAACTAAAGTTTGGGATGTAAATTACAAATCAGGTATAAATTGAGGGGTGCAAAATATAATTAGTCCGGCAAAAACTGACATCCTCTCCAAATTTCCTAGTGTCAAGGTGTCCATTTTAGAGGTGGCGGTTGGCCGGGTCTGGCCGGGCCAGGCTAGAAGCCTGCCGATTTAAGCCTACGATAGGTTGCAGTGGGCTGCCGGGTCGGAAGACGGAAGGGGTGGCCCGTAACCGGTCCCCGGGCAAGGCCCCCTCTTAGCCGGGGCACACTGGGGAAGGTCGGGACAGGCTAGCTCGCGGGCTGGTCCACGAGCTGGCCAACGTGTTAGAAATTTAAATTTTTACTTGTTAATAATTTATATAATTTTAAAATTATTACTTATTAATTATTATTTTAAATTTAACAACTGATTAATTTAAAATTATTTACTTACTATTCATTTTAAAGTAATTTACTAAATTAAGATTTATTGATTTGTTCGAATTACTAGTTACTAGTTAATAGTACTTTATTAATCCAAATTGGTACTTATATATAAGACCAAATTATTAATAATTGAAGTTCAAAGTCCAAACTAATACTCATTATTCAAAACTAAAGTTCTTAGTTAATATTCAAAGACCAAAGTTCAAAATTAGTTATTGGTACTTATTATTCCAAATTAATACTTATTTGACCAAGTTATTTCTTGGTTGTATAAGTCAATACTTATTATTATAACTTATTATTTGTTAATCATATAGTAAAAATATTTAATTAGGAAAAAAATCACTTTGAATGGTGGGGGGTTTGGCATGGACCCCTACTATGTATATTAATGTTACAAAAAAAAAGTACAAAGAGGGGGCATTGAACCTTACCTCCAAATCATTATAAGTTATAAAATTTTGAAAAAAAGAAAGCAATTTCCAGCGAGTGGCCTGCGAGTCGGTCACGGTTCAATCTATGGGCCGGGCCGGGCCGGGCCTGGTTGTATAATTGGAACTCCTTGGCCCAAGCTAGGCCCTACTCCCGGTCTTGGGATAGGGTCGGGTTGCTACAGCAATTAATAGGTCGGGTCGGGTCGGGTCGACGGGTTGGCTCAACCCCCTGCCACCTCTATCCATTTTCATTTGCCAATACGAAAAATCCATCTATTCCTATGCATAAAAATATTATACTTGAACCACTTAGTATTATGAGTTTGGGTAGCGGTTTGGTATATTAAAATTACAAGATCAAGTCGTGGGTAGACAAACTGCAACCAACAGATATTCAATTCGGTCCATATATAGGATTAATTTTGTGAGTTAATTAGTCATTATTACCTAATATTAATGGATAATTTTTTCCTCCCTTAGTAATAAATTTTGCTACTCTTCTAAATTTTTTAAACTAAAAAATATCATAAATGGATCGGATTATTTGACCTATTTTTATTGGGTTCTTGGATGCCCCGAGTACCATATTTATATGAACCGAGATATTAGATCGATTTTTTCTTGACTCGGTATAACCACGTCGGATCAGAAACTTACCTATTGAAACAAAAACTTGATTCATGAATATCCCTAATGTCAACTAGTGGGACAAATAAACAACTACAAAGCAAATCTCAAATTATCTATATAATTTATAAAGGGTGAGGGGAGGCTTTTAGTGTTTCTCATTATATATTTTTTCAAAAATACCCTTACCTTCATGCCTATTTTTCAATAATAACACTATAAGAGTAACTACCTATAAGTCTCTTCCATTCCCACTACCTATTTTATTTTTACTTTTTTTTTGTGTAATTCTTTTTACTAGCAATATATATTCCAGTAATTTTTTTTTTCTTCTAAAATTTTGTGTAAATTTTTTATTAAAATGTACACCCATAAAGTTTGTCTTTTTCCACTAGTAATGATAAATTATGTCATTGAGCCTTTAAATTCTATCCTTGATTCAATTTCGTCCACGAGATTTCAAAATATTAAGCCCTTAAGTTTGACATTTTGCTTTAAATATCCGCAAACTAATTTTTGTCAATTTGGAAATTATCACACGTTGCTTGCATGCACGTGGCCCGAGTAAGGGCATATGGTTAGAATTTTTTTTTTAACAAATTACTCTATTCGTCCTTTAATTTTAAGTCCAAATTCTATTTTGTTCCACAACTTTTCAATACATCCTCGCTATTAGGTCCCCAAGGTTCAAAATTGGATTTAAAATGTCCCCATCTATAAAAAAAATATGTTTTGCTTACCAATTTATTAAATAAAGTTCTATTGACCTACACATCATTGGAAAGACAGGTGCTTAGAACATAACTTATCTAGTACAAAAACAAAAAGTAAAATGTGATATAGTCTCTCATAATTAATTTTTTCCCCCAATGATGTGCGTGAAAAGAGTGCTTCAAGCCAAATTTCATTTTTGGCGTTTAAAGTTATGTACTTTAAAGATAAATTTCACCCAACGATCTTGTGTTTTTTGCAGGACACACTGCCTCATGGGCTTCAGAAGCATACCCTGATACCGTAACTTGCACAAACATGTTTTGGTGGCCTGCTGGAGCAGATTTGTTTAACCGATTAGCCCATGAACCTGCAACTGGACAACTGAATCCTTTAACCACGAATACCTACAAAGTAGTAAAAATGTCATAATGTAGAACTAATATCTCTAGATGTTTATCAGATTTCAACAATAATGGGGTGTTCTCATGTATACTCCAAGATGAGTTTGAAATCTGACAAAACATCCAATATTTTAATCTCTTATGGCTGATCTCAGCCAGCTAATTCAAATGTTTGTTAATTCTGTCAATGCCTTACATCATTGTATAAAATCGTACAGTGGTCTATTGGCAGGATGTTTTATTGGATCCTAATATGATATGGCTAAATTAAGGTACTTGATACAAATCATGGAGGTTGGGTTGGAAATGACAGTCGATATAACCAGTCACCGGGTACTAATCTTGGGAAAGGAGGTTCGTGGTGTGCGCCATTTAAAACATGGCAGACTATCTATAACTATGATATAACATACGGGCTGAGTATAGAGGAGGCTAAGTTGGTATTAGGAGGAGAGGTGGCTTTATGGTCCGAGCAAGCGGATCCAACGGTTATGGATCCACGAATTTGGCCTAATAGTCGGCAATGGCTGAAACATTGTGGTCTGGCAACCGGGATTCAACAGGAATGAAGAGGTATGCCGAAGCTACTGATAGGTTGAATGAATGGAGGAACAGAATGGTGACTAGAGGAATTGGTGCTGAACCAATTCAGCCTCTTTGGTGCATTAGAAACCCGGGCATGTGTAACACAGTTCGGCCATTTAAACTTAGTTGATTATTTCACGAGTCCAACTTCATTGTTTTTATGACCCTTTCTGAGGTGTCTACTTAGAGGCAATTTTGCTATAAGTTACTAGCAATTATTACTATTAATCTACAACTTTGTTACTTTTTACTGGAAACATATGAACCTCGTGAAATATAGTACCAATATTTTAGACAACGAAGAGTAACTTAATTGGTAAAATACTTCCTATATAATTTGTTGGTAATAAGTTCGAGTCATTAGAGGAAAGAAGGAGAGGTGACTTTTAAAATATATATATATATATATATTCGATATTCTGGTGTTAGATATTCAAACTCAGAGATCTTTTGTTGGATGAAGCTTGTTACCAACAATGTATCTATAGCAACTTCCCAAGTAAAATTAGTTGAAAAGAATTGTCTTGGTGTTGCAGGAAAATTATGCTGACTCCATTCTTCTTCATGTTGGAAAAAGATTTATCCCTGTTTTGTGCTCTCTGCTTAGGATAACATGTGTCCTTGAATGTGATAAGATTGGTAATTGCTGTTGGCCTAAGAGCAACCTAAGAAATGAGTGAATTATGTTGTCTTGAAAAACAAACCTTTTAAATTGCTTAATAAAAATGTAAATTTTGTGCAACAAATAAATACTAAAGCACAAATCATCAAAGACAAATATTCAATCAATTGAAACTCAAAGACAAATAAAGAGATTGAGAATATCAAACCAAACTCCCAAACTCATCAAGTTTGGAGTACATCCACTAGTAGTGCCTCTTCAAAGAAGGTGAGGCAATAATCTTCTTGTATATAAAGTAAGCTCACCCTTGTACCAACTAAATTCCTCTGAGTTAAGTCAAAGGATTTTAGTACAACTACAAACTCACTTTTGTACATTTGTTATCCCTCCACTTTTATACTTGACGATCACTCACTAATCTACTCTTGCTCACACTAATTCCCTCTAGTTGAGTTAAGAGAACTATACTACCCAAACCAATACAACCCACAATATTTTAGCCTATTTCTTCCCAAATAGCTCTTATAAGTGTTTGTACTGAATGTGGTAGTACCTTACATTAATCTGATGTCCTTGGATTATTTATCAATGAAAGATGATAGATTGTGTTGAAATTTGAGTTTCAACGGTCAAAAAACTACCTATTAAAATCTTGCCATTAGGAGTTTTGACGGTCATATGTGTCCTACAACTTCTGATCATGTTTTGGACGTTCTCTTGCATCTGAGTAGATATTATAATTTATTAAAAGATTAGTATCTGCATTCCAATTAGAACATTCTATCTCCACCAAATTTATTTTAGCGAACTTGTTGAGTTTTATCATATCGCTTCATTTACTAGAAGGTTCCATTAACCATAAATAAGGCCATGAATGGAAAATTTAAGTGTCTAATTGTGCATTTGGTCAGAATTTGAAATAGGATTTGTGTGAACTTTCCTTTTACATAGAAGCTATAAATCTGAACAATGCAAATTCTGATGAGGAAACCTCAAAATCCCTTGAAGATCAGTTAATCAGCAGTCATGATTCTGAATACACATCTGCAATGGACCATGGAAATGAATCTTTGCTGCCATATGCTAAACTGATAAGCATACAAAGGTTAGCCATTTCATTTGTGGCTTTTCATCATGAATTATTACAGATGTTCTTTTACTCTGTTTCTTGCAAAAATAATCTTCCCTTTAAACTATGCATGCAATTCAAGTAAGTATATAGAGGATAAGTCAAGTTCAAAACATTTCTTCCCTTCAAGAATATAAAATCAAGTAGAAATGAGGAAATCTATGCAAAGGATTAACATCAAGGCTTTTATCACTCATTCCTTACCAAAAAGCATCATCAAAACAATAAAGCATATGTGATGCAATTTCTTGTGATGCAAATTAATTTCTAACAAATCAAATTAATTTCCAACAAATAAGCCATTTAGTAATGAGAATGCTCTCCATTTCTGTTGGAAGTTGTGACTTAATATAGATAAAATTTGGGGACACTCATACCCAAGCATTCTAAACAAATTCAATCACATAGTTGACTAATATTCAAGAGATCGTAGTTCACATTAACACATTCTCAAAAAATTTAAATGTTACCCATTTCAATGTCATCTTGAATATACTAACCTTATATACTTTGAACACCCTTTATTGATAATCCATCTTTATCCTTTGGTGCTATCCAAGCATACCTACATACAAAATTAAGCAACAACTTTTGGTACCCAAACTTTCTTGGGTCCAATTGGTTTAGTAGCATGTTTGATCACCCAAATTGCCTTCATTCCAAATTTCTCATTTTGTTTAACATAGCAATCATTTTTCACATGTCCATGTTGATGACAATAATTGCAAATAATATTCTTATTGTCATAAAAAGAAGATTTAGATTTTACAAAGTATAAATCATCCTTTCTTAAGGTAGTAAAATTATTATTGATAAGCATATTTCCATCAAAACACATTTGTACTAAGATTAAAAAATATTTTCCAAAAATACATCAAGATCATCTAATCTCTTTTTCAATGAAGTTTGTTCTCCTTGATCTTGGCTTTTGCATCCAATCATTTTTTTTCAAAAAATCATTTTTTTGTGTCAACATATTATTTTTATGCACAAGTTTTGAGCTAGCACTCAATAAAGGAATTAATCTTGGTTTTTAACTCGTTGTTCCTAGCATATGATTCTTTCAAACATTCATGCATTTTAAAAACAAATGATTCAACATCATCATCGTCATCATCACAATAATCATCACAAGAATCTTAACTAGAGAATACCTCATTATTGCCAAGAGCCATAAAAGCTATTTGAGCTACCTCATATTCTTCTTCAATTTCTCCATCCGAATTGCAATCATCCCATGTGATTTGGAAGTTGTTAAAGTGAGGCTTCCTTGAGTCTTTTCTTGTTTTCGATGAACACTCATTTGCAAGGTGTCCCGATTTGCCATATTCATAGCTTTTTTCACTTGGTTTTTTGCTTATATCTTTTTGTGGAACCTTCAATGCTATGCTTCTTTTTACCCTTGCCTCCTCATCATCTTGTACCTTATATTTCAACTTCAATTCAAAGGATGTTATTGAATTAATCAAAGACTCAATATGCATAGAAATTATATTTTTAGACTCTTCTATTGCAATGGAAATTTAGATTCCCATTCCTTAGGTAAAGCATTCAAAATCTTTCTATTCTTTTCACCCAAAGAATATTCTTTACCTAAACCTTCCAAATCCTTTACAATATCATTGAACCTACAACACATCTTGTCAATATTCTCATGAGGTTCTATTTTGAAGGATTTCTATTTAGCCACTAGAAGTGACTTCTTTTGCTCTCTTATGCCTTCACTTCCTTCATGGATTTCTTTCAATTTGTCGCATATCTCTTTGGCCGATTTGCAACCTTTCACTTTAGAAGACTCATCTTCATCCAAAGCATTATACAAGATATTCATGGCTTTATACATATAAAGATAAATTTATTCTATCTTGTGCATTTAACTCATATCTAGTCTTAGGCCTTAATCTATGTGTATTTTCATAAAAAATATTAGTCTCAAAAGGATCTTCATCAACAATATACCACAAATCAATATCAATGGATTGTATGAAAATTTTCATTCTTTCCCTCCAAATAACAAAATTAATGCCATTAAACATGGGTGGTCTAGTAATGGAATGCCCCTCTAAAAACAAAGCATTATTGGTTGCTATAATAATCTTTACTCTAAGGTGATTAAACCAAAACAAGAAGAGACCAAACTCTGATACCAATTGTTGGCCCAAAAGAAAAACTAAGAGGGGGGTGAATTAGGTTATCTCTAAAAACACACCTTTTAAATTATCTTAATGAAAATGCAAACTTTGTGCTAACAATTAAACACTAGACAGACAAATGATTAAAGATAAATATTCAATCAATAGAAATCTTCACTTACTAGTCTACTCTTGCTCACACTAATTTCCTCTAGTTGAGTTAAGAGAACTATACTACCCAAACCAATACAACCCACGATATTTTAGCCTATTTCTCCTCAAATAGCTCTTATAAGTGTTTGTATTGAATGTGGTAGTTCTTCACATTAATCTGATGTCCTTGGGCAATTTATAGATGAAAGATGTGCTGAAATTTAAGCTCCAACGAAAAAACTATCTATTAAAAATTAGCAATTTAGGAGTTCGGACGGAGGTTGGGTTGTAGACGTCCGATCATGCATCCTCTAGCTTTATGAGCAGTATTTCGGACAGTCGTATGCATCCTACAGCTTGATAGAAACTTCTTCATTTTGATGTCTTTTCTTTAGACGGTCTTGTGCGTCCTACAGCTTTTGGTTCGAACAGTTATATGCGTCCTATCTTATAGCTTCTGGTTTGGACGGTCATGTGCATCCTACAGCTTATGGTTCAGATGGTCATATGTATCCTATCCCACAACTTCTGGGTTCGAATGGTCATGTGCTTCCTAAAGCTTATGGTTCGGACGGTCATATGCGTTCTATCCCTCAACTTCTGCTTCGGATGGTCATGTGTGTCCTAAAGCATATAGATCCAGTAGTCATATGCATTTTATCCCTCAACTGTTGGTTCGGACGGTCATATCTGTCCTACAGCTTTTGATCATGTTTTGGACCCTTTCTTGCATCCGAGTTCCTTTCTTTCGAATGCTATTCATCGTCCATGAGGTGTTGTTCAACTTTTGATCATTTTTCTTGATTGTGTTCGGATGATCATTTTCGTCCGAGTCTTCCTGTTTTTCTGCACACTTATTTTCAAGCCATTAGTATGATTTGGTCATCATTAAAATATGATTATCATAATTAGGGTCCAACAACTAGCTTTTTACTTGAGCAAATCTGAATGATGTTCAAAAAGCTCATGTGCACTTGAATGCATGGGAGTAAAAATCTCCAAACCTCAATCACAATCTAGCCATTCAAATGGAGGAAAGCCCGATTAAAATAATTTATGAAGAAAAAGGGTAAAAAGTTTAGGCTGTGTCTGGATTGATGGATTTGATTTATAGGGTGAATTTAAAATGAATGGATTTGTATTATGTGAATTTTAAATGACATGAAATTTGGGTAAATTTAAAATCCACTCATTTAGCCTTAAAATCTCACTTTCATTTATTGATGGATTTCTAAATACATTCACTTGTTTGGATACACCTATGATGGATTCTAAATCCCTCTATCCAAACGTAACTTTAGTCCTTCCATTGTACACTAGTGAAATTTTCGTGCTTTGCACGTGTATTACTTGTGACTTTATAAAAAATACATATTTATTTGAGTTAATTAAAAGTATTTACATTTGTTATTCACGTTATTTAATTAACTGGAACTAAAATGTTATAATTATTATTATAGAAAAATTCAGTGAATCTTTGATGAAGTTATGTGGAGTTATTTGTATGAAATAAATGTAATGTGTTTCTTCCTTTATTTATGAATAATATTTAAGTAGTCAAAATTTTCATCTGTACAAAATTACAAGTCAACTCTCTCTTCAATTGCTCTTGCAAAATAGTTGAATTATATATTATGATCCCAAAACTTTTTACATGATAGTTACAAAGTAAAGAAAAATTTGTATGACTCAACTTATTAAAAGAAAAGAGGAACATTATCTCATCCACTCACAATAGATTTTATCTAAGATCCATCTAACCAACTATAACTTTATGTGTTTTTATATTTTTGAGCATATGGAATCTACTTATTGGTTAAATAAATAATGTCTTTATTTTTTTTTAAAGATGACCTTTTTAAATTTTTTTTTTGATTGTGGATTTTATCTTTAGTTTTTATAATTGAATATTCTTTAATTTATAGTGACATAATGTGTATTTCTTCCTTTTGTACTCGTTTTCTACTCATTTGGTTTTGTTAAATATTGGTTTATAAATGATTATAACAAACGAGAGAATTTTTTCCCTATAATTAATACGCTTAGACAACGTCATCAGTTTGTTGGCTATAAATGAACTTGAATTCTCTAATGTGGATGAGTGTAACAAATAGTTCCTTCTACATTAAATTATAAAACAAACTGGTTAGAAGGTCACTTAACTATACAAGGATTTGTCAATTTGGTCACTCAACTATTAATTTGGTAGCTTAGATGCTGACTCAACTTATATGAATGCACTATTTAGGTCACTCTGTCTATTTTATCCGTTTATTACTATATTTGGTCACCCATATAACTTTCACGTGATTTCTTTAAGAGGATGGCTCGTTAAGGGTAAACATGTAAACTACTTAGGCAATGTAAGACAAATTAGATTCTTCGGACGCCCTACCAAAACCTATAAATAGGGGATTCTAACCTCATAATTGTATCTTCACTCTCGTGAATACAAGTGCATTCTCTCTCTACTTTTTTTTTTCCTTCCTCTAGCTTTCATACTCATTAGTGTACAAAATAAAAATTTGAGCTACAAAGGGAATATTAGTGAAAATATGAAATGTAAAATAATGGTATTAGTCATATTGAAGAACTCAATGCCACTTTATTCAAATACTAGTGGGAAAGGCATACTCTATAGGTGTAGAATTTGTTTTTGAAAAAAAAAATTACATAAAATTTTTTATAAAAGTTGTGGAAATATTAACAAAAGCTTACAAAAAAAATAAAATTGATTGTCTAGATAAATAGTGGGAAAGGAAGTAATGAGTGCATATATATAATAAGCGCATTATTAAAGATAACTAAGAATATAAGGGTATAATTGAAAAATCAAAAAATATCATACTAAAACTTTTCGTTCTCCCTTTATATATAGTATAAATATAAATAGATATTGTTTCAAGAACGTGCTATATTATGAATTAACACAACAAGATTACAATACTTAGTGCAAAAATGATACTCCCATCCACATAAGTATAAGAAAAGGAAAAAATAGATACTGGATCACCGTTTACTTTGAAAAATTTGATACGTAGCACTATATATATATATGCTGGGAGTATATATATATAGAAACTGATCTTCCCATTCACATAAGTATAAGAAAAGGGCAAACTTGAAACTGGATCACCATTTACTTTGAAAAATTTGATATGTAGCAAAATATATATATATATATATATATATATATATATATATACATATATATATTGAATAAGAGAAGCATAAAACATTGTAATTTAAGTATTGGTAAAGGTAGAATTAGAATATGATATCATAAGAAATTACAACTTTTTAGAAAAGCTAACATTATTCCATATAAACTTTTAAAAAAAGTAATGATAATATATATAAGAAACAGAAAATACTGATAACTAATTTAGTCTTTGATGATACTTTTTGTGTACAAAATATCTGTAATTGTTTGTACGAGTTAGATATTTCAGTTTGTTTTCTTCAGGTATGCTGGATGTGATTAAGGACCAACAGAGTGTAGAAAAGCTTACCACAACTTTTTTTTTTTAGTAGCTTATCAAAATTTAAACTCTATGATAAAAAAAAGAATTTTTTCAGAAATAATTAGGACCATTCTTAGTTCCACCAATGTATCGAGCACAAATACATGACAAAGACACGTTTTTATCAGGGATATCTATCGAGCACAAATACATAACTACTTTTCTCTTGTTTGACTATTCTCATAGTTGAACACAAAAGTGGATTAATTTGATGTACATACTATAGAGAAAAGTGGAAAGAAAGTTAGCCTAAAATAATATTGCGCGATAGGACATCATATAAAAACAGAAGTTTAATTAATGGAAAAAAAAAACCAAGTCCTGCTGCCAACTTGCATTGCATGACATGTGTTCAAATTAGTTTGACGGAAGGATTTGGAAACTTAAAGGCAATATACTTATGTAATTATATTTTGATATTCTTATTATTTTTAATTGTCTTAGAGATTGCCAAATAAGTTAGTAATTATCACATAAGTTGGTGCTTTAGCAATTCTAGACTTCTAGGAGTTCACTGGTACCTACGTTGAGTTTTCTTTTTTTCTTTTTTTTTGGGTTATTTTAACGTGGTTATGATATTAGTAAAATTACCAAACCGCTTACAAAATTATTCAATTCCCTTACCGTCAAATTGTGAATCATGTTATGTGTTTTCATTATTTTTCTAATTCAAACAATAGTATGATTTGATTACTATTCCTCAAAGAAAAAGTTGATTAGTTTTGATAAACTTACTGATGTATATTCCAGAATAAATCACATCAATAAATCCAATATAAAGTTTTGTAAAAATACTAAATGTATCATTAATCTCTTAATTAAGTATCATAAAACAATTTAATTTTTATTTTATAATCACTTACTTATTTGATAATCCCCAAGATATCCATATTAAAATAAGAGATATCAAATCATTCCGGTTAAGACATAGTAACTAAATTGAACACACGTCATGCAATGCAAGTTGGCAGCAGGACTTGGCTCCTGCCCTTGGCAGCAGCCAAGTTTTTTCCATTAATTACTCATGAAGCATCAAGTTTTTTCCAAGTTTAATTTGCCCATTATTAATTGAAAATTTCAAATTCAATTAATTTATGGTCAAGTTTAATGTAGACTGTTCAAAATATGCTACCTCTTAGAAAACAGTAAAAGTAAACTTTTCGGCTTCTACGCATGTAAAATCGTGTTGTAAACAACTCTTGCTCGAAAATTACTTTTCTTTGCGTTCCAAGCAGCAAAGAGGAAACAAGGAGGAAAGGGTGGTTAACTACAAAACTAAAAGAACAAATGTATTTATTCCTGAGATAGTTAAAGTATAATTAAGGAAGTTATCCCAAAATGGGGTGGAATTTTCACCGGAAAGGTGTCTCACACAAATTCTTTCTATTCTGTTATTAATAAAAATCTCTTTTGCTTTCATAAGGAAAAAAGAAAAAATGATTCTATCTCATACAAAATATTAGGGGTATGCATCGCTTAATAAAATTGGTCAAAATTCAGAACAAAGTTATAAAACTTTTAACCAATTTTGATTTCTAATTCAATTCGCCAAAAGATTTAGGGTTGACAAAATTCGAATTCGGTACCCGATTTCGAATTCGATTCACCAAAGTCTACTTGAGTTAATTTATCCCTTAATATTAGACTAAAATCCTGTACAAAAACTCATTTTTTTAAAGCAAATTTTTCCTAATGTTATTTTATTTTTGGCACATAATTTGATATGTTCTTTGAATTTTTATTAATAAATGATTTGAAATACTAATTTAATAATATAAGTATGAATTAATGTATAAGAATATAACAATTGTACAAATTAATTTAAAAAGTTAAAGCTAATTATAATAATTATCAATAAATGTTTTCAATCGGATAACTTCATTTATAGTTTCAATCAAATAACTTCATTTAAATATTGACTAAGCAAATTCAGAAAATTCCGCTACTGTTTTTGAATTCATTAACCACGTTTATGAATTCGATTAACGAATTTTTGATTAAATTCAAAATTAACCAAATTGAATTCCAAATTAATTTACAAATTTGAATAAACGAATACTTGCACTTAGTACCTCTACAAAAAAGTTTCTATTTCCGCAAGGTATTGAGTTAACACCAGTATAATTCTCATGATTAATGAAAAGAAAAGCTAAAATTAAAAAAAAGATGAGTATAGAATCTTTGATCCTACGCCCACAATATTATAGCAACATTATTCTACATCCTGATAAATTTGTTATACACAAAAAGATTTTATTAATTTTCATGACAGTGTCAAAATTTAAGTGGATTGAAGTAGGATGATGTGGGAGTTGGGGGTGCAAAACGTCTAAAAATTAAATTTGGAATTACAAATTGAAAATTGGGTATAGGTTGTGGGTGTAAAATATAATTAGTCCATATATATTCTCTCATAGGATTCGAAGATTATCCTCTCCGACAATGATTTGGAAAATTTCAATTACTTTGCCTTTTTTCCGTTGTTACTGCAAATGTCAGCATATATGTATGTATGTAGAACACTTGTTGACAAATCAGATATTTAATGTGACAAGCAACTTTTCATTGAATTGACAGTGAAAAGTTTCATGCCGTTATCCATTGGGACTCTGGATTGATAATCTGCATAACACACACTATATAAAGGGTTCTTGTGGAGAAATATTACATATAACGAAAACAGAAATCAACAAATTTTCATATTTAGGAAGCTACTATTTTCTTGGTAGACTATAGGAAGCTATTTACACACACACACAAAGGGGGATAAAAAAAGAAACAAAGAAGGCAAAAGAAGCACATATCAATTAAGCCATGGCATTTCAAGGCTTTTCTTTGCATGGCCTCCTATTCTTAGCTCTCTTCATGTCTTGGACTGAGCTTTCATTTGCCGAAGTACCCAAAAACATTTCGAATTTCAATCGCAAAAGTTTCCCCGAAAACTTCATATTTGGAGCAGCTTGAAATGCCTATGGCTTAATTGATTATGTGCTTCTTTTGCCTTCTTTGTTTCTTTTTTTATCCCCCTTTGTGTGTGCTGTCTCTTATACACATCTAGATGTGTATAAGAGACAGTTATAATAGTATGTTAAGGAGCAGCGTTCGAAGGTGGAAGGGGACCAAGTATATGGGACACCTTCAGTCGCAAATATCCAAGTAATAATTTAATTATTTCTTCAAAAGATTATAATGATCGAATAAATATTTATCATATATATTGCAACTCATTATTTAATTATTTCTTGCAATGCAGATAAAATAGCGGATCATAGCAATGGTGACGTAGCTGATGATTTTTATCATCGTTACAAGGTATGAGACATAACTCTGAAAAAATAATTATATTATGATTGTAGTTATTAAAGATTATAAAAAATAATGAATTACTTATTATGATTGAAAATACAAATGATGGTATGAAGGAAGTCTCTTACAAACAATCTAGTCCTTATAAGAGAAAGGTTTAAACTATCCATCTCATGGTCAAGAGTTATACCTTGTAAGAATCCCTTGCTCTCTTTTTTTTTTCCTGATAAATAAGTTTATATTACCTCAATTATTATACATAGAAAGTAGTAGATTGGTCACACATACGTTCTCATTCTAAATCAAATGCTTGAATTGTCTATGAACGTAGTCTTGCTTATACAATAATCTCTAAATCAATGAGGAATTGTGACAAATTATGCAACACTACTTCTTATAACGAACCATTATTAATATTAATATACTATTATTGATTTTATGTTTTTTTAATAATCTTCGCAGCTGGGAAGCTAAGTAAAGGGGTGAACAAAGAAGGCATTGCTTTTTACAACAACCTCATCGATGAGCTACTAGCAAATGGTATGAATTATCAATCCAATAGAAAAAGTATGCTATAAACTCTCTAAAACACACACACACACACACAATCTCATTTTTTGGCTTACTAACGAATGCATTGTTGAATCCAACAGGTATTACGCCGTTCGTTACAATCTTCCATTGGGATCTTCCTCAACCTTTGGAAGATGAGTATGGTGGCTTTCTAAGCTCTAACATTGTGTAAGTGATCATTGCATGCATGGATCCTAATTCCCATTAGAAGCACGTGATTACTTAGTTATGGATGGTTTAGTTTACAGCCTACTCCTAAACATTGCGGTCATTTAAGAAATTCATAACTCAGTTGCATGCTGATGTAAATCAAACCTGCCCTAATTGGCTCTAACACTTGATTTTGTTTGCAGGGATGACATTGTGGATTTTGCTGAGCTATGTTTCAAAGAATTTGGTGATAGAGTTAAATATTGGACCACCGTTAATGAACCATTGACATTTTGTGTAGCTGGCTATGACTCCGGCATCTTAGCCCCCGGCCGATGTTCGGCATGGAGGAACAATAACGTAGCGAGCAACTCCGTAACCGAGCCTTACTTGGTTGCCCACAATATTCTCCTTTCTCATGCTGCAATATCCCATCTATATAGGGAGAAATATAAGGTAATAATACCAGAATGTCTCGCTACCGCATGCATTTGGACCGAATTTCACTTTATACCCCTCAATTTAGACCGAATTTTGACTACTTTGGATCCTTTACTTTAGTTTTGAAAATTTTGCACCCTAAATGATTCACTCTTGAATCTATCCCACTTAAATAGGAATTTTAACATTGTCACATAAATTAACAAAATATTTTCATGAGCACAACAAATTTAGCCGGATGGACGATAACATTGTTACAATATTTTTGGTACACCCAGCAAATATTCCGCTAAATTTGGTAACAGTGTTAAAAAATTGATTGAAGTGGGTGTATAAAAATTGGGGGTGCAAAATATTCAGATCCATAATTAGGGTAGAAAATACAAATTAAGTACAAATCAATGTTCAAGCATAAAATTATATTGTATTCTAGATGTGTATAAGAGATGATGGTACATTCAATTTATACTTTTCTATCTGAAAATTCGAAATTTGAAAATACTAACTCAAATCCTAAATGAAAACCATAATTCAGATTTTGTACTTAATTTGTATTTTCTACCCTAATTATGGATCTGAATAAAGTGCACCCCCAACTTTTATACACCCACTTCTTATCAATTTTTTAACACTGCTACCAAATTTAGCGGAATATTCTGCTGCTGTCTCTTATACACATCTGTGTTCGATTAGCTTCCTAAATATTAACATCATTTGTTGATTTCTGCTTGGGTAATAGGTTACCAAAATTCACAACCGAGCAATCAAACATGGTTAAAGGTTCGCTAGATTTCCTTGGAGTAAACTATTATACTTCAAACTTTGCAGCCAATGCGCACTTCCATAATGGTCCTAACATTAGCTACACAACAGACAACCAAGCTAATTTGACAAGTAAGTTCACAGTTGTTCTTATGAACATAAATAGTTGGAATTCTCGTGATAGAATTATTCCGTAGTGGTTTGAGTATTTGTAAAGTACAAATATTTAAAACATTAGTATTATGCTGTACAAATAATTAAAATATAACGGATAGTTCCGTTACGGTGCTATATAAATTTCCCGTAAATCATACTCGGTTATTGATTACAAATGGATGTCAACTACTATCATAACTTTATTTCATTTTTTCAGAGTTCGCCAATTGGTACCTTGTAACGAATTCTAGAGCCTGTAACTTATACACATGCACAAGGCTTGCGCGAGATTCTTGTCTATCAAAGAATAATTATTACAATGTGTACCATTTATGTCACAGAAAATGGTAAGAACTATTAATATTGCTCGAATGGTTAACGTATTTTTAATTATATCTGAAAAAGAATATTTGAAATTTGTATTTCTTTTTGCTACCAGGATTTGGTCAGACTAATATTACTAAAGTTGAAGAAGGGGTTAAGGACTTTGAGTAGATTACGCTTCTATCAAAGCCATCTAAGGGCAGTCAAAGAAGCCATTGAGTAAGTCCGCCTCCTGCATCAAATGTTCTCATTGATTACTCAAATACACTATTACATGTTCATTTACATTGTCTAATTACAAATTCAAATTTACGTGGTAAGATCACTAAAATGTTACTAGATCTGCAATAAAAATGAACGAAATTTGATATACTGCCATCTAGATTAGCTGTGTATAAGAGACAGCTATAGCTCAAATGAATTAAACTTGTCAAATGATGTTTAACCAAGATTCTGTATATGATATTCCTTTCTAATTAAAATATAGATATATATATATATATATATATATATATTGTGAACTAATCGAAACAATTTTGCAGTGATGGTGTCAATGTGAAGGGCTTCTTTCCTTGGTCATTCATGGACACATGGGAATGGAATTCAGGGTTCACAGAAAGGTTCGGCTTGATCTTTGTCGACTTCAAGAATGGACTGAAGAGATACAATCCCAAACTTTCAGCTCTCTGGTTCAAGAAATTTCTAAGTTTGTAATATGCTATAGTGACAAATAGAATGGTTCATTAATTTTAGCTCTCTAGAGTCTAGAGTAGCATTGTCAAATAAAGAAATAAGGATTATCAACAATTTAATTTATTCGTGTTGTTTAGGTTGTATTCTTTTTGTAAAATCTTCGATATTGTAATAATAATTGCTTATGTAAAGTATACTCTTTGTATTGTACGAGATGTGCATATGAAAGTTACCTGTTACTACTATTTACTTTCTTGGTTTCTCTACATGGAATTAATCTCGCTCCTTCTTTTGCTGCTTCTGTTTTTGTAAACCATATTAAAGGAGTAGCAATTCGTAGATGGAAGAGAAAGACTTGGTTATGTTAATTTATGTATTTTCTTTTATTACCCCCCAAAAAAAAACTTCCTCTTAATTTAAAATTGTTACACAAAATATTATTAAATCATGTAATATCATATTCTAAAAATATATGGAAGTTTTTTTTATATGTCTCGTGAAAAACAAAAATGTAAATAAAATAAAAACAAGTTATGGTACTTATGTAAAATAAAAAAACAAAATGTGCATTGCCCGTGTAATAAAAAATGTATTTGCTCCCAAATTAAAAAAAAAGCTTATAAGTAATGATAGCCTTACAAAAAATAATTATTCAAAAAATTCTCTTATACACATGCAGTTGAGGCGCATGTTAGCCTTCATCCAAATGCCAATAATCCCAAGGAATGGGTAATACCACATATAGTCATGAAAAAAGGAATTAAATTAATTAATTAAGTGGTTGAATAATCTGATGTCTAAAGTCTAACCGAATAGATGATGTTAATATTAAGAGTCTCTAGAGGAAGGAATATTAGATGATCATCGCCATCTATCGGCAATCAAGGCAGCCACGAAGTAAGTTCAAGTAAACTTTTCCAGATTTAGAATGTTGGACCATATATCATCTTGTAGATAGAAAAAAGTTCAACTGCTAATTACATAAAAGTTCCTTGTAGATAGAAATAGAGTGGAGAAATTAATAAAAAATTACATGAAAGTTCCTCGACATTATAAGAGACATTTTGCATAATTACAAAGATGCCTCTTACATACGAATAGGTTTGGATACTCGCCTCTTCAGGAAAATTCGAACCACTATTCAAACCTGTCATTTAGATATCCGAACTGCAAATCGAATTGGTATAAATAACCGATTCGAGTACCATTCATTTACAATTCAAAATGGATCAATTTTACCCGTTTTTCAGTTGGAGTTTATTTTGAACACCCATAACTGGGAAGGACTATTTCTCCAAATAAATCCACGTTGTTACCGAAAATTAAGTAGAATAGACTAATTATTTTTAAAATGAAATAAAGTCAAAGTAGTGTGCATCCATTTTAATTGAAAACCGAGTATAATAAACTATTTGTACAAAAAAATTTGGTTAGATGTGTTAGGATAATTTTAAAAGTTTTGGATAATTTTATCCTTTAAAAATATCACGTGAAAGTCATGTAATTAACTAATTAGAGTATTATCAGATGAAGTAAATGGGATGATTTAAAAGTAACATTTTCGAAATTCAGTGACCATTTGAGCCACCAAAATAGTTGTAAAAAAATCGACAATCCTTGTATTATGAAATGATTTTCAGACCGTTTGCTCTAAATTATAAGTTCTTGAAAGTTCCATAATATTTCATTGAGGTCTTAAATTTTGATTTGATAGAATTTAGTTCTCTTATCATATCTATCAGGTAAAACTGAATAAATTGTATATTCACTCATATATTGAAAAATAAATCCTGTCTCTTATACACATCTAATTTTGTTTTTTTACATTTTGATTTATTGGCATAATTCATTCTTCAATAGTCTTAGAATTAATAAAATCCTTCTTGTATAATGAGAAATGTTATGTGGCTTTGTCCCACATTGGGTAATATTAAGGAGCGTTGTGTAGTTGTGTGATCTTATAAATAGAGACTTTAGCTTTTGAACTTTATGTACCATGTACTAAACATAAGAGAGTTTAGTGGGCTGTTGGGTTTTATTGGTCATTAAGTCTTTCGTCTTTATTTTGGCTTTTCTTGTACTTTTGTACTAGTGCTTTTGTGGGTTTAGGAGCACTATCCTAAAACTTTTGTATTATTCTAATATAGTAAAATTTTGCTTACCTTCGCCTGTGGACGTAGGTCTTTAGACCGAGCCACGTAAATCTAGTGTCTCTCTTTTATTTTCTCTTTAATTTGGTTATCATATATTTCGGATTTGTCTCTGACTTTTGTCAATTTTCTTAGATCCTCCCTAACAAACTGGTATCAGAGCTTCCAGGAAAGTTTTGAGGCATTATGGCCATAACAAAGACCCATATGGAGAAATTTGACCGGAGTATCAATTTCGGGATCTGCTCAAGGTGGAGGCTATCCTGATCCAAGATGGTGCGGACATAGCTCTTTCTAAAGTGGAGAAAAGATCGCCTGAGAAGATGTCGGTAGAGGATTTTGAAGACCTTGATAAAAAGTCCAGATATGGTATTATCCTAAATCTCTCTTATGAGGTTTTGAGAGAAGTTGCTACTGAGACGATAGTCAAAGATATGTGGGATAAATTGATGACTTTGTACATGAAGAATGCAATTGAGAATTGGATCTATTTGAAACAAACCCTTTACATACTTTGGATGACTGAAGGTAAATCTAAACTCTCACATCTTGATAAATTCGATTTCATTGTTATGGATTTGGGGAATATAGATGTAAAAATTGATGATGAGGATCAGGCCCTTTTGTTATTATGTTCCCTTTCCCTGTCATTTAAACATTTTTATGATACTATAATTTATGGTAAGGAAACAATCTTGTGTTGTGAAATTAAAATTGCTTTAAAATCTACGGAGAAAATTGATAGGGATATAACCTGGAAAATTGGTAGAAATCAAGATGAAGGCTTGGTTGGTAGGGGTAGATCTGAAAAGAGAGCACATTTTGACAGTAGTAAATCAAAATCTAAATCTAAAGGCAGAAATAAAAATTTGGTATGTAATTATTATCGTAAAAAGGGACACATTAAATCCGAATGCTTCAGGTTAAAAAATAATGATAAGCATATGTAGAAATCTAACTAAAAAATTACTGATACTACCAAGGCTAGCGTTGCAGCTAATAAGAGTAATGGAAATATATTCTTTGTCACTAATGATAGAACAAGGTCTAAAAATGAGTGTATTTTAGATTCAAGGTGCTCTTGTCACATGTGTCTCAATAGGGATTTGTATTCTACCATGAATCTTGTAATGGTGGAATTATTTTGATGGGCACAATCACTTTTCTTGTGATGTTCTGGAAAGGGTGCAATCCGGATTAAAATATATTATGGTATTGTGAGGACGCTCCTAATATTAGACATGTTCTGATTTAAAAAGATAAGTACCATAACTTGTTTTTAGGCACCTTGGAGTCTTTTGGGTACAAATATGTAGCTGAAGGTGGAGTTATGGAAGAATAAGGGTGTTCTTGTTATTATGAAAGCTTGCAAGTATGGTACTTTATACATCCTATAGGGTTTTACTATCACAGGTTCAACAGTAGACTCTTCATCATCTTTGATATCTGACGATATACACCAATACACATCTAATATGCATTTTAGACACTCTCGCAAGAAACAGCCTATGTTGAGCAAAAGAGGGCATCTTTGTGGGTACCGGGACTATGGATTTTTGTGAACATTATGCCTTTGAAAAGTAGAAGAGAGTCAGCTTAAATTCACCTGCAATTCACAGGATAAAAGGGATTTTAGATTATATCAAATCTAATCTTTGAGGGCCAACTCGTGTTCCATCTATGGGTGGTGCAAGAAATCTAAATTTGGTCAACAATTTAACAGGAATTTTCATGCTAACATTGCTGACAATCATGCTCAGAATAATAATCAAAATATGGAGACTTTATTTTTGGCCTGTAATCTTATGGGCCTTATTGATAAAAATAAATGATTTTGGATACTTGTTGTAGTAATCATATGTGCGATAAAAAAGAATTATTTTCTGAGGTTGATGAATTTGTCAGGGGTGAAGTAAGATTTGGCAATAATACTACTTTACCAATTTTTGGGAAAGAAAAAATTCCCATTAGCCTAAAAAATACGTCTAACAATTTTATCTCTGAGGTCTTTATAATGCATGATTAAGTCATAATTTGCTAAGCATAGGTCGATTATCTGAGAAAAATTATAATATTCATATCACACATGGCATGTGTACTATTTTTGATGAAAATATTAGCATGATCGCAAAGGTTATGATGACTCCTAATCGCTTATTTCCATTAAATTTGAATAGTGAAATATTTTTCTTGTTTTATAAGTCAAAACATTGATGTCTCTTATTGATTATAGCATTTGCTCTGATGGACATTTAAATGTTGACAGTTTGAGATTTTTGGCTAATAGAAGAATTTCTACTAGCCAATTTTTTCAATGTTCCTGGATAGAAACATCTGAACTTGTGTTTTGTATAAGAAGCGACGGGATATTTTTCAATATTAAAATCTAGGACAAAGCAACATAACCATTGGAGATTATTCAAGAAGACAGAATGTATAATGGAGGTTCCTTCTAATGAAGAATTAATTATTTTATTGACTTCAATACCTTCAATTCAAATTACTAAGTAATGGTTTATACATTGTGACAAAAAGAAGGAACCTCCACTATACATTTGTCTAAATACAAAACTAGCAAAGTGTATAAATACACATTTTGATGAATTTATAAGAGGTCAACAATACCTACATAAATGATTATAATCATTTCACAAACTAAAGTCTCTCTATATTTCTAGGAAAGTTTCTCATAAGACACATGTTCAACAAATAAATAGCCCTCAAGTTTTGGAGTGGTCGAAAATCATTTGTTAGCCATCTCAGAGTATTTGGTTGTATTGCTTATCCTCATATTCTTGACCAACTGTGTAGAAAACTTGATGACAAAGATGAAAAATCTATTTTTATTGGATATAGTGACCAGTCTCGGGCTTACAGATTATTCAGTCTAATTTCAAGAAAAGTGATTGTGCGCAGAGATGTGACTTGTGATGAAAGAGGCATTTAGGATTGGTCTCCTGAGGAACCAAAAACTGTAGAGGTGATATTAAATTATGAAAGAGATGGTGATAATCATAATTTTCAGCGATCACCAGCTGCTCAGAGTTCATAGACTGAGACATCTGGTCGCCCATAACGTCAATGCCAATTAACTGCTAGATTGTAAGATTATGTTATTTCTTCAGATAATTCACTTCTGATGAAAATATTATGAATTTTGTTTTATTTGCAGATTGTGACCCTGTTGTTTGTGAGGATGTAGTTCAAGATGATCGTTGAGTTAAGGCTTTAAGTGGATGAAAAAATTCATGCTATTGAGAAAAAGGATACATGGGAGATTATTTTTTTCGAACTAGTAAAAACGCCATTGGAGTGAAGTGGGTCTACATGACCAGGTACAGGCCTAGTGGTGAAGTGGTGAGATTCAATGCGAGATTGGTGGCAAAAAGCTACAAGTAGAAACTTAGCATTGACTATTTTGAGGTATTTGCACCTGTTGCTCGATTTGATACAGTTCATTTAATAATTTCTCTTGCTACTCAAAATAAATGGAGAATTTATCAAGGGCATGTCAAGTCTGCTTTCTTAAATGGAGTACTCGAAGAGGAAATTTATGTTGAGCAGCCTGTAGGTTTTGTTGAAAAGGCCAAGAAATAAGGTTTACTGGTTGAAAAGGGTTTTGTATGGCTTAAAACAAGTTTCAAGGGCGGCGATTAACACGAGAATTGACTCATATTTTACTT
The DNA here is from genome assembly GCA_025175665.1 of Cinchona pubescens. Lineage (NCBI taxonomy): Eukaryota > Viridiplantae > Streptophyta > Magnoliopsida > Gentianales > Rubiaceae > Cinchona > Cinchona pubescens. The sequence continues at coordinate 6,145,648 of JANKKI010000084.1, forward strand.
TCTCGTGATTTTTTGAGATGTCCGTATGAGCACACTTTGTGCATTTAATCTTCTAGCTCGTGGTGATGTTATTATTGTGTGCTTGTATGTAAATGACTTGATTTTTAAAGGAAATAATTCTGTGATGATTACTGAGTTCAAAGATGTCATGATTAAGCAGTTTGAGATTATATCAGAGACTTCCATAATATAATCTTATACACATCTAGATGTGTATAAGAGACAGGTGTATTTTTATTTCGCAAAGAAAATATACAGGTGATATTTTGAAAAAATCCAAAATGGGTAGAGCTAAGCCAATTTTGACTCCGGCTGATGATATATTGCATTTGACCATGGATGGCACTGGAGAATATGTGGATCCTACCTACTTTGAAAGTTTGGTAGGGAGTTTATGATATTTGACTTCTACGAGGCGAGATATCACTTTTAGTGTTAGTTTGATTAGCAAGTTCATAGAAAATCCATGTCAATCATACTTGCAAGCGGCAAAAAGAATCTTTAGGTACATCAAAGGTACGCAGGGAGATGTCATACTGTATTCATGTAATGATCTAATAATTGAGCTATTTGGTTATACATACAGTGATTGGGCAGGTGATGCAGTTGAGAGAAAGAGTACTTCAGGTTATGCACTTTTTATTGGTTCAGGGGGGTTATCATGGAGTTCTAAAAAGTAACAGATGATAGCGTTGTCTATCGCAGAAATGGAGTATATTGCAGTAGCTAATAGTGCTACTCAAGTATTGTGGTTACGTCGTAATGGTTGGTGTTCTTCAGCACAAGCAGGATGGTCAGCCGAAGATTTATTGTGATAATAAGTCTGATATTGAGTTGTCCAAAAATATAATTTTTCATGAGCGTAGTAAGCACAATGATATCAAATATCACTTTATATGTGATTTGATTCGAGATAAAGAGATTGAAATTGATTATTGCAGAATTGAAGAGCAAGTGACGGATATTTTTACAAAATTTTTGAAGTTGGAGACATTCTTGAAATTAAAGAAGATTGGGTATGTTGAAATTTGAGGAGCTTTGTCTAAGGGAGGTTATGTAGGAATAGCTTAAACCAAGCTATATTATTTAATTAGTTTTATGTTTAGTGGATCCATTGTCTATTTATGATTAGTTGATTAGTTAAGGTGCATAGTGTGTTGGTGGTCTAGTTGCATGGTAATACTACTATTTACATCAAATTGCTGCAGTACATGGAAAAAAAGGCAGCCGTCCTCTGTTCAAAAAAAGGACACACTCACCTCTGCCTATTTTGTTTCTCGTTTGAAGAGCCGCAGTCATCATCATTTAAGAAATAAAATTTTGTTCAATAAATTTTGTCTTACAGTTTGATTATTTAATTATTTTGAGTCTTTCAATATACATAGTAAGGGCATTATTAAACATAGCTATGAATATAAAGGTATAATTGAAAAATAAAAAAATATTCAAAAATTTTTCATACTCCCTTTATATATGGTATAAATATAGACAGACTTTATTTTACGAATGTGCTGTATAATCAATTACCAAAACAAAATTGCAATATATAGTGAAAAAATGGTCTTCCTATCCACGTAAGGAGAAGAAAAGGAAAAAATAGAAAATGGATCACCATTTACTTTGAAAATTTTGACACGTGCCAATATATATATTGGAAGAAGAAAAGACAAAATATTGTAGTTAAGTATTGGTAAAGGTAGAATTAGAATATGATATCATAAGAAATTAATTTTTTTTGAAACTTTTAAGAAAAGCAGGTGTGATAATATATATCAGGGATCGAGGAAATATTGATAACTTATTTAACATCTGATGATAGTTTTTGTGTATAAAATATCAATAAATTTTTTGTATGATAAAAAAAGAAGAATCTTTTCAGAAATAATTAGGACCATTCTTATTTCCAACAACCTGTTGAGCACAAATACATGACGAAGGCACGTTTTTATCAGGGATATCTACGTAGTAGTATCAATATAATATACCATTTAATAATTTTCTCATACTTGAACGCATAGAAGCTTGCTCGGTTAAATCCATAAACATCTAAACTGTGAATTAATTTGATGTACATACGGACAGAGAAAAGTGGAAAAAAATTGAGCCTAATATAATATTGCGTGGCAGAACATCATATAAAAAAAGAAGTTTCATGATTAATTATATGACTTTTATTAATTGAAAATTTCAAAGTCAAGCAATTGGCGGTCAAGTTTAATGTAGACTGTTCAAAATATTACCCAGAAGAAAACAATAAAAGTAAACTTTTCGGCTTCTACGCATGTAAAATCGTGTTATAAACAACTCTTGCTTGAAAATTACTTTTCTTTGCGTTCCAAGTAGCAAAGAGGAAACAAGGAGGAAAGGGTGGTTAACTACAAAACTAAAAGAACAAATGTATTTATTCCTGAGATAGTTAAAGTATAATTAAGGAAGTTATCCCAAACAATGTGGAATTTTCACCGGAATGATGTTCTGCCACGCAATATTATATTAGGCTGTTATTAATAAAAATCTCTTTTGCTTTCATAAGGAAAAAAGAAAAAATGATTCTATCTCATACAAAATATTAGGGGTATGCATGTCGCTTAATAAAATTGGTCAAAATTCAGAACAAAGTTATAAAACTTTTAACCAATTTTGATTTCTAATTCAATTCGCCAAAAGATTTAGTTGACAAAATTCGAATTTGGTACCCGATTTCGAATTCGATTCACCAAATTCTACTTGAGTTAATTTATCCCTTAATATTAGACTAAAATCCTGTACAAAAACTCATTTTTTTAAAGTTAATTTATCCCTATCCCTTAATATTAGACTAAAATCCTGTACAAAAACTCATTTTTTTAAAGCAAATTTTTCCTAATGTTATTTTATTTTTAATACAAAATTTGATATGTTCTTTCAATTTTTATTAATAAATGATTCGAAATCGAAATCGGGTACCAAATTCGAATTTTGTACTAAGAATATAACAATTGTACAAATTAATTTAAAAAGTTAAAGCTAATTATAATAATTATCAATAAATGTTTTCAATCGGATAACTTCATTTATATTTTCAATCAAATAACTTCATTTAAATATTGACTAGAGCAAATTCAGAAAATTCCGCTACTGTTTTTGAATTCATTAACCACGTTTATGAATTCGATTAACGAATTTTTGATTAAATTCAAAATTAACCAAATTGAATTCCAAATTAATTTACAAATTTGAATAAACGAATACTTGCACACCTCTACAAAAAAGTTTCTATTTCCGCAAGGTATTGAGTTAACACCAGTATAATTCTCATGATTAATGAAAAGAAAAGCTAAAATGGTGTTAACTTTAAATTTGGAATTGTACAAATTGAAAATTGGGTATAAATTGTGGGTGTAAAATATAATTAGTCCATATATATTCTCTCATAGGATTCGAAGATTTATCCTCTCCGACAATGATTTGGAAAATTTCAATTACTTTGCCTTTTTTCCGTTGTTACTGCAAATGTCAGCATATATGTATGTATGTAGAACACTTGTTGACAAATGTGACAAGCAACTTTTCATTGAATTGGAAAAGTTTCATGTCGTCATCCATTGGGACTCTGGATTGATAAGCTGCATAACACACTATATAAAGGGTTCTTGTGGAGAAATATTACACATAACGAAAACAGAAATCAACAAATTTTCATATTTAGGAAGCTACTATTTTCTTGGTAGAATATAGGAATCTATTTACACATATACACGCACAAAGGGGGAAAAAAAAAAAAAAAAAGCATCAAAGAAGGCAAAAGAAGCACATATCAATTAAGCCATGGCATTTCAAGGCTTTTCTTTGCATGGGCCTCCTATTCTTAGCTCTCTTCATGTCTTGGACTGAGCTTTCATTTGCCGAAGTACCCAAAAACATTTCGAATTTCAATCGCAAAAGTTTCCCCGTTGTGTTCATATTTGGAGCAGCTTCGGCTGCCTACCAAGTAAGATTATCAAAGCAAGCCATTGTTTTTATATTTTGTTCATATATTTTATTTTCCTAGTGCAATTATTTCTCTAGAGACAGAACCTGCTCCTTCATACTGCAAGAGCCTGTTTAAATACACATCTAGATGTGTATTTCCTACTTGAAATTTCAGTGAATATGAGTAATAATTTAATTATTTCTTCAAAAGATTATATTGATCGAATAAATATTTATCATATATATTGCAACTCATTATTTAATTATTTCTTGCAATGCAGATAAAATAGCGGATCATACCAATGGTGACGTAGCTGATGATTTTTATCATCGTTACAAGGTATGAGACATAACTCTGAAAAAATAATTATATTATGATTGTAGTTATTAAAGATTATAAAAAATAATGAATTACTTATTATGATTGAAAATACAAATGATGGTATGAAGGAAGACATACAAACAATGAAATCCTTAGGGTTGAATGGTTTCAGACTATCCATCTCATGGTCAAGAGTTATACCTTGTAAGAATCTCTTACTCTGTTTTTTTTTCCTGATAAATAAGTTTACATTACCTCAATTATTATACATAGAAAGCTGAAATTGGTCACATAAAATCAAATGCTTGAATTGTCTTTGTCACAATTCCTCATTGATTTATACAATAATCTCTAAATCAATGAGGAATTGTGACAAATTATGCAATACTACTTCTTATAACGAACCATTATTAATATTAATATACTATTATTGATTTTATGTTTTTTTAATAATCTTCGCAGCTGGGAAGCTAAGTAAAGGGGTGAACAAAGAAGGCATTGCTTTTTACAACAACCTCATCGATGAGCTACTAGCAAATGGTATGAATTATCAATCCAATAGAAAAAGTATGCTATAAACTCTCTAAAACACACACACACACACATTAAACCTGTCTCTTATACACATCTAGATGTGTTAGAATCCAACAGGTATTACGCCGTTCGTTACAATCTTCCATTGGGATCTTCCTCAACCTTTGGAAGATGAGTATGGTGGCTTTCTAAGCTCTAACATTGTGTAAGTGATCATTGCATGCATGGATCCTAATTCCCATTAGAAGCACATACTATTACTTAGTTAGCAGTTTACAGCCTACTCCTAAACATTGCGGTCATTTAAGAACCTTCATGAACTCAGTTGCATGCTGATATAAATCAAACCTGCCCTAATTGGCTCTAACACTTGATTTTGTTTGCAGGGATGACATTGTGGATTTTGCTGAGCTATGTTTCAAAGAATTTGGTGATAGAGTTAAATATTGGACCACCGTTAATGAACCATTGACATTTTGTGTAGCTGGCTATGGTTGTACCAAAAATATTGTAACAATGCTATCGAGGAACAATGATCGCCTGCGGGCAAGAATATAACCGAGCCTTACTTGGTTGCCCACAATATTCTCCTTTCTCATGCTGCAATATCCCATCTATATAGGGAGAAATATAAGGTAATAATACCAGAATGTCTCGCTACCGCATGCATTTGGACCGAATTTCACTTTATACCCCTCAATTTAGACTTTTGACTACTTTGGATCCTTACTTTAGTTGTGAAAATTTTGCACCCTACATCTTGATGTCTATAAGTGAACAGCGTCCATCCGAATTTTAACATTGTCACATGAAATTAACAAAATATTTTCATGAACACAACAAGTTTAGCCGGATGTACGATAACATTGTTACAATATTTTTGGTACAACCAGCAAATATGCCGCTAAATTTGGTAACAGTGTTAAAAATTTGATTGAAGTGGGTGTATAAAAGTTGGGGGAGCAAAATATTTGGAATTAGGGTTGAAAATAAAAATTAAGTATAAATCAATGTTCAAGCATAAAATAGTAGTGATTGTAAAATTACAATATCATACTTATGATGGTTTTCATTTATACACAGCCATCTCAAAATGGCGAAATAGGGATAGTGCTCAATCCTACTTGGTATGTACCCTACTCCAATAGCAAAGCTGATAAGGAAGCAGCCCAACGTGCACTGGACTTTGGCTACGGATGGTGAGTGCCACTTTGTTATTTTTCAATTCGTTATTTTCAAAATCTAAAAAAACAAAATTAATGTAATCATTTTATGCGTTTTGCAGGTTTCTACATCCGTTAGTTTTCGGGGATTATCCAGAAACCTGCATGCGACGTCTGCTGGGTTTTGTTTTTGTACTTCTCTTATAACAATGAAAGATGGTATAAAGACAGATTGCTAGATTTCTCTTGGATACACATTAGACTTCATACTTTGCAGCCAATGCACACTTCCATAATGGTCCTAACATTAGCTACATAACAGACAACCAAGCTAATTTGACAAGTAAGTTCATAGTTGTTCTTATGAACATAAATATGTTGGAATTTTCGTGATAGAATTATTCCGTAGTAATTTGAGTATTTGTAAAGTACAAATTTTTAAAACATTAATATTATGCTGTACAAATATTTAAAATATAACGGATAGTTCCGTTACGGTGCTATATAAATTTCCCGTAAATCATGTGTGTTATTGATGACAAATAAATGTCCATTTTCCCTTGTTGCAGCTGAGAGGAATGGACTACCAATCGGCGAAGTGGTACGTTTTCTTCAAAATTCTTGAGTCTCTCTTCCATAAATCATACTACTGAATATAGAAAAGGGAAAAATTGATAAAATATTGGTCACATCTTTCTTCATTATTGAAAATTGAAATTTTCTTAATGACATCAAGTAAAGAATGAATGATTATAAATAGGACCCAGAAATAACAGCTAAAATTACATGTAAATCATTATTCAATTTTGAGTGCTTTATTTGTTCTCTAATTCAACCAAAATCATTTTCAGGAAGGAGTAGCACTTAATGTGTATCCACATTGAAGGCTTGCGCGAAATTCTTGTCTATACAAAGAATAATTATAACAACCCCACCATTTATGTCACAGAAAATGGTAAGAACTATTAATATTGCTCAAATGGTTGACGTATTTTTAATTATATCTTCTAAAAAGAATATTTGAAATTTGTATTTCTTTAGCTTCCCAGCTGCAGATGTGTAATATTATTAAATTTTTTATAATCTATTATACATATTTAGATGATTATCATCTAGACAGAGTCTTGGTCCCCTGCCATCAGATGAACATTGAGTAAGTCCGCCTCCTGCATCAAATGTTCTCATTGATTACTCAAATACATTGTTACATGTTCATTTACATTGTCTAATTACAAATTCAAATTTACGTGATAAGACCACTAAAATGTTGCTAGATCTGTAATAAAAATGAACGAAATTCGACCAACTGTATATAAATAGAGTCGGTAATTTAATACGATTTTGTCGTATGAATTTGTTTTGTCAAATGATGTTTAACCAAGATTCTGCATAAATGATATTCCTTTCAAACTAATATATATATTGTGAACTAATCGAAACAATTTTGCAGTGATGGTGTCAATGTGAAGGGCTTCTTTCCTTGGTCATTCATGGACACATGGGAATGGAATTCAGGGTTCACAGAAAGGTTCGGCTTGATCTTTGTCGACTTCAAGAATGGACTGAAGAGATACCCCAAACTTTCAGCTCTCTGGTTCAAGAAATTCCTAAGTTCGTAAATATTAATTTAATATGCTATAGTGACACATAGAATGGTTCATTAATTTCAGCTCTCTAGAGTCTAGAGTAGCATTGTCAAATAAAGGAATAAGGATTATCAATAATTTAATTTATTCGTGTTGTTTAGGTTGTATTCTTTTTGTAAAATCTTCGATATTGTAATAATAATTGCTTATGCAAAGTATAGTCTTTGTATTGTACGAGATGTGCATATGAAAGTTACCTGTTACTACTATTTACTAAGATTCTTGGTTTCTCTTCATGGAATTAATCTCGCTCCTTCTTTTGCCTGCTTAGTTTTTGAAAGCCATATTACAGGAGTAGCAACTCCTAGATGGATCCCTAAGACATGGTTATGTTAATTTATGTATATTTCTCTTATTACCCCCCAAAAAAAACTTACTCTTAATTTAAAATTATTACATAAAATATTATTAAATCATGTAATATCATATTCTAAAAATATAATTTTCGTGATATTGATGCTACTAGAATTTTATTTTCAGTTAATAGGAGTGTATTGCACTTGAAAATATATGTCTCGTGAAAAACAAAAATGTAAATAAAATAAAAACAAGTTATGATACTTATGTAAAATAAAAAAACAAAATGTGCATTGGGCGTGTAATAAAAAATGTATTTGCTCCCAAATTTAAAAACAAAAAAAAGTTTATAAGTAATGATAGCCTTCCGACAGTAAAAATAATTATTCAAAAAATATTGTTTTGAAATGCAGTTAAGGCGAATGTTAGCCTTGATCCAACTTGCTGGCACAACTCATCTTATTCCTTTTGTTTTCATTTTACTACCCCCAATAAATTAAGGTAGGAAAATTTACAACGTAATTAAAATCTATTGGCAGGAAGTATATCCCTCTTTTTAAAAGATTTGTTTTACTGACTTAGAATATTGGTATGCTTACCTCAAGCTTACATTTGAAGCATTGCAACATTATAATGTTTTAATATTCTAAATTTCAGTTGTGTATTCAGAGACAGATTCTAAGATTTTTATGAAATCCAAAGAAAATAGGATTTAGAATCCAAATTTTAAATTTTTTTGCTATTTATGCTTATTTTCAAATATGTAGTAATTGTATTAGAAGATATGGTTAGAAATTTTCCTACATATGAAAACTCCAAAGGAGTTTATTCATATGTATCTGAAAATTTCTAACCATATCTTCTAATACAATTACTACATAGAGAAATAAGGAACAATTAGTTTTATTTAATAGAGGATAAAAATTTGAAAATTCTTTAAGGGAAAGGGAAGATTTCAGGAGAGATTAAAAATGGATTCTCAAATCCTATTTAGAATACTTACCAACTGGCACCAAATTAAGTTTGGGCTTGAGAAAATATATGAGAATATTCAAAATGATAATTTTGCAATTTTGATTCAAAAAATAAATAGCCCGATAAAACCTCTCCTAAGTTGGAACCAAATGTAAGCTTGAGGTAAGCACACCATTTTGTTGTTTGATATTCTAAGTCAGTATTTTAGCTTGTTTACTAATCTTTGTGACTGAAAAGGGAAAAGGAAAAAAGTTGAAAATAGAATGGAGAAAGGCACATTGTTTGTGATGTATCCTATGGCTCTAAATGGCTCGAAAATTCCCATTTTTTGAGGATTTTCTCTACTAAAACACGCACAGAAACACCCAAAGATTGATTCAGAATGAAGAAGATGATTTTTTTAAGGAATATTCAGTTGAAATAATTGCGACCTGCTAGGGTTTTTGAGAGATTGAGAAGTGACAGGAAGAGGGTTTAAGGAAGAAGAGAGGGTAGAACTGATGGGGTTTTAGTACATTCGAAAACGCCGTCGTTTCATCTGGTTGCCCGTTTTCTTTTTGGTTTGGAGAAACCGTGTGGTGTGTTTGGATTGCATTTGCCAAATAATATTTGTTCAATATAGAATGATGTCTACTACGTAAATAATTATTTTTCAAATAATATTGTACATTATTCGTTATTCATTAGGAAAATTTATACAGTTAGTCACTGACAAATGTGGCTTTTATTTTATTGGTCTCATCATATTTGAAATAATGAATTTTAGTCTGTCACAATGTGAAACATATAATTATGGTTCATACCAAATGTCCATTAGTATTTTGGATGGAAAAGTATTTGTGCTCATCAAGTGTTCATTTTTTGAGGGGTAGAGTTGAAAGCAAATCCGTTGGGGGACCAAAACTATACGTTTTCATATTGTTTGCGTCTAAAATTCATCATTTCAAATGTGTAGATTTGGAATAATTTTGTTTCCCTATTCTTCTCATATAAGAAAAGCTGAGACAAAATTGCTTTTCGTTTAAATTGGCTGCCTAATCCACAATAAAGAACACGTTCTAATGCATCCATCATATTTTATTTGTTGAGAGGATCATTCTGATATAAATTGGTAAATTTTGTTGGGGTTTGATGAAAAATAGAAGGAAGAGAATCCAATTGTCCAAACCTGTTTGGCACTTTTGGGATGTTTGTTGTCTCATTGGGGTTTGAAATCATGATCAATTCAAAAATGCAGGTATGAAGGTATGATCAGGTAAATTCCTAGGAAACTAGGATTTTCCATGAACAAATTTGAAACGTTTTTGTTGCGATTCTAACAATTTTTAGTGTTTATGTGTATGATTTCATGCGTTATTAATCTTATGTATTTGATGTGTGTTTTTAGTGTAATTAGTGTTATTTGGATTATAATTATATACCTTTGTATGTAGGTTTATACTTAAGGTTTTAGTCTAATTTCATTCGGAATTAGAGTTTTGTATAAGCTTGATCTTGATTAATTTTCCCAATGTTTGAACTCACTTAAATTAATGTTCACGTGTTTAAATATTTCATTTCAACCTCCACTAATGTATTTTTATATTGATTTAGAGTTTTGGAGATCACAGAGCGAAATCGAGTACAAGGCGGCATGAGACCAGATGATGAAGTGACTTAGTAGTAGCTTGCCAAAGCTTGCTGCCGACAAACTTTCCAAAAAGGAGCCGAGCTGGTGAGCTTCACCAGAAGAAACAATTTTTAGCCATTTTGAGTCTATTACTTTCAATGGAATTTGTGTCCTTTCACCCTAAACACAAAGGCTATTATAAATAAATACATCATTTTGGAGCTGATTTGAAGTTCAACTCTACCATTGTTTTTTCTTCTTTTCTTCCTCCCCCTGGGAAGGAAATTTTCAGTTGTTATTATTTTGCTTTCTAGTTTGTTTCTTCCATTATTGTATAGCTTTCTTCCACAAACTTTGCAAGACTTTGTTTATGTTTAATCTACTTCTCTTATGCATTTAGTTCTTGTTCATTTAAGTTATTTGCCTTTATTTATTACTTTTTTTTTTTTTTTGGAGGGACGCTACGCGATTTTATTAAAGTTCTGAAATAATGCACAAAGAGGGGACTAGGCCAAAACCTCTTAGAATTGATACAATAGAAAGGAAATAAATACAAATCATTTCACTATACAAATACTAGGGTAACCAATTTCTTCTAGTCGAAGAATTCCTGTCAATTCATTAGGAGTATTGGAAGATGAGAAGGTCTGGATGAAATTTCCACAGGCTACAAGTTAGGAAGTGTTTTATTTTGTGAACCATGTGATCCACCTTCCAAGAGATATGTGCTATTCCAGTTACCATTTGAAATAGAAGGAATGAATCTATCTCTACTTCTATTTCCTCATGAAAGGAATGCTTGAGCTTCTGCTCAAGGCTTGTTGCCGAGGGTATAGAAGAGTAAAATCTCGTCAAAATCCTGCCATTTCAATCACAAATGAGACCACCACATCTCAATTGTGCTACGTGTTGCAATGAATATCCATCCATGTTGAGCTTTAGTTTCCCAAATCTCGGTTTCTCCCAAGCCACTGCCGTAAATCTTGGTGTAGGTTTGACTATTTTATGAATTGGTAGGGTTTCCGTTGTTACCAAAAACCTTTGATAACACTCGAGTCAATTAATGCTGTCGTAATACAATGAATCGTGGTGGAGAAGGGTTGCATGATCCCCTTGGCCAAGAACTTACAGCTCACCTCCCATAAGTTCCAACATATCATTGATGCTAGCTAAAGTCATATAGCTCCTTCCACGTTTTGAGGATAGGAACAACCACTATGAATAGAGAACGTGAAGTAGGTAACTTTCCCGGAGCATAGGAATGCCAAGTTTGCTACCAAAATACTGCCAGACCAAACGAGCATACGGACAACTAACAAACCAGTGATTGAGCTCATCCAAGCTATCATAGTTTGGACATTTGGAAGGGAGACAAAAACCGAATTTAACCAGCACAACCCGGAAACAAACAAACCTATTAAGAAGTTTTCATTGGAAAATAGACACTTCAGGAGAAGCCGATCATTCCATATGTGTCTTCGTGATAATACCATGTTCTTCCCTCTCCTAATTTGTTCAAATGATTGCTTGGTGGTGAAAATTCTCGAGGATGCCAACTTCCATACCACTTGATCTTTGCCCCCATCAAGATAAAAAGAAAAGTGTTCAAAACCCTCCGATGAAGCTCCCTAGGCACATGAGAATAGATAACATCTTCATTCCAGCCATGGAGGGGTTTGAAAAAACCTCATTGATTCGTATATCTTCAATCCTCCCTTTCTTCTCATTATCATCAATTGGCCCATCTCCTGGCCAATTATCAAACCACAAGGAGGAATCACTTTTTCTAATCAAGACATGTAAGGATAAGTGAAACAATTCCTTAACAGCCCTTATCCGTCTCCATATAGGATAACCATTTGCAACATTTCCAGTGCTTTACCTATCTCTCATGAAAGCAGACCATAACGATGTGGAGTTGTAGAATTCCTACCATAGCTTGAGAGAGAAAGAAGTAACAACATCTTGGAGACTATGAAGTCCCAATCCATCCTCTGTTGTAGGTAAACATAGCCCTTTCCAACTTCTCTAGTGTCTCCTACCTCCATATTCTGACTTTCCCCAAAAAATTTGGCCATCAACTCTCCAAAATAGCAATCACTGATTTTGGAGGGTTTTGGATAGCTAACACATGTATATAGGAATGGATGCTAGAACGTGCTTTATAAGGATTAGGCAACAGCCACTTGGCGAAAGCAATTTTGTCTACTAACCAGCCAAATGATGTTGTACCTTATTCAACTAGGTAGTGGAAGTGACGGGTGCGTTTCTGGGCCTTATAAAGATGACAACCCAAGTACAAGAGGGGGAAGTTTGCTTTCTTGATGCCCAAGCAATTCTCTATAACTCGAATCTGTTGGACTCCACATCCCTTAGGAACATATAATGAGCGCTTTGATATGTTGACTTTTTGGCCAGATCCACGCTCATAACCTTGTAAAAATTCTTTAAATTCTTTACTGATTTGATATTCCTCTGGATAAAAATGACTACATCATCTGCGAAAGCTAAATGCAAGACAATCAAACATCTTCTAGGAGAAATATCCTGGTGTAGGATTCGGCTTTTAAGACCTCTAGAAAAAGCCTCTACAGAAAGAATAAACAATAGAGGCGATAAAGGGTCACCTTGTTTGATACCATGAGATGACTTAAAAAATCCCGAGACCTCCCCATTAATAAGAAGGGAAGCCGAATCCAACTTTAAGAAGGAGCTGTAGCAGAAATATCCATTCCACTCGATCAAAAACTTTCATCATATCCAGTTTGAGAATTATATTATTGTCCCTATTTTCGTGTCCAAGCAAACCAGTAATTCTTGTGCCAATAACATATTATTTGCCCTAGTTTGCCCTTTCAAAAAACTAGATTGTTCAACGATATAATCTGTGAAAGAACTATATATAAACGGTTGGCCAATAGCTTGGTAAAGATTTTGTTGATGTAGTCACACAAGGAAATTGGCCAAAAATCTGCATAGGTGTTTGGATTCAGCTTTTTTAGAATGAGGACAATAACTACACTAGAAATTACATGTGGCAATGGAACTCCTGTTAAATGTTCGTTCGCTGCAGTTAGAATATCTTCCGCTATAATGCTCTAGCAATGGGTAAAGAAGACTCCTGAGAAACTATCTGGCCCAGCGACGGTAATCTATACTGTCTTTGTCTAGTTGGAAGGCGACCTCCCTAACTTCTTCCATTTTGGCTGGACAGATCAAATCCTGATTTTGTTGTGTTAATACAATGGTTGGAATAGAAGTTAGCAAAGTTTCTAAGGCACTGTCCTCTACTTTCTTGGTCCAAAAAAGTTGTTCAAAAAAGTGAGCACCTTCCTGTTTGATTGCTGTTGACCCCGTCGTCTTTTATGCCTTTGACCAATAGTGTAGCTCTTTTATCAACTAAGATAGCATGAAAAAATTTTGTTTTAGAATCTCCTTCAGCGAGCCATTTCACCCTTGCTTTTTGTTTAAAAATGATCTCTTTATTTCGAAGGCAAGAAAGTAAAGATGCCTGTGCTGTATGTAATTCCTGCCTAGCCTCCTCCGTTTGAGTCGTCTCATAATGAGATTCACATTGCAAAACCTCAGCTTTAGCAGTTTTGATGGCTGCAAAAATATCTCCAAACACATTTTTATTCCACTCCTGCAAGTAAGCTTTGAGTTGCTGTAATTTAATACTCAACACCAACATGCCCGAACCCATAACTGGTTGGGACCAATTATCCTCTACTGTGGTAGGAAAGAGTGGTGCCGAATCCACAGCTTGGAACCTAAAGGACTTCGGTCCTTTCTCAGCGTCAGAAGGAAGCATCCATTAAGATAGGGGAATGATTAGAAGTTGTGTGACTAAGATGGGTGACTCCTGGGTCAAGAAAGAGGGCTTTGGGCTGATTAACTAGAATATGATCTAGACGCTTCCAAATTGGACGACCATTTCTGACCCCTGACCAAGTATAGGCACTACTAGTAATAGGGATGTTCTTGAGGCCATATTGGAAAATCATGTCTGAAAAAATTTGCCATAGACCGATCATTTTGAGCTGCACGACCTAGATACTCTAAAACCGATTCAATAGCATTGAAGTTCCCACCAATCGCCCATGGGCCTGAGCAACCAACTTCAACATCTATCAATCAGACCACAGAATCCTCCTCTCAGCTTGCATACTCTATAGCATACTACAAATTTGTGATAGCTTCAAAGTGAACCCATTACTCATGAGTAACCTTACTAGGCTGATCTTATACACATCTAGATGTGTATAAGAGACAGCCTTGGCCATTTCCAGAATACCCAAATTTTATTTGACAAATTAAGAGAGAAAAAATCAAAACCAAGATGGGAGGAAAATTCTTTTGCCCTTATTCCATCAACTATAGGTTCAATGATGACTAAGAGAGAAATATTATACATGTGAGTGAGTTTTTTATTCGCCTAACTACTTCTTTGCCACAATGCAAACATTCCATACAATGTCATTAATCATTTTAATGAGATGAGGAATCTTCCACATTGAAGGTTCACAAATAGTTCTAGTAATTGGATAAGTGTGCTTCTTACCCCTTGTTCTCCAAATGGAATCCAGACCCAAGGGGGCCTTTGAATCGTCATACATCCAAGTTGGCAAACTGCTGAAAAAACACAAGAATTCTCAGTACATTGAACCAAGTTGATCATGGATGTCTATGGCAAACGATTAACCAAAGTTGAATCCAATAGGGTGTTCGAGATATCATTCTAATCTATCTGGTGTTTCTTGTATCCATATAGCTTACAATGATGGTTGTCTTAAATGTGCGACTCTTACATCATTCGTCTTCTTAGCTTTTTGCGGCACCGAGGGTTGTGGAATCTTCAATTTTTCTGAAGCTTCATTTAGTTGACAGTCTGCTTTATCATGGTCAACTTTGTTGCAAATCAAACAATAGACTGGAAGATCTTCGAATTCAATTCCCTACTAGAATTCGTCGGCCTCCTTCCTAATCCAAATCCTAGATGGTTGATGCCTTTACACACCTACTACTAGCTAGATGGCACCCGCAAGTATACGGTTGTCAACCAGTAGTAAAGGTAAGTAGGGATAGTTCCCACTAGGATTGTTGGAAAGCAATTACCAAGATTTATGGGTTCTTGTGTAGTTAAGCAAAATCAAACGATGAGTGATAGAACTATTCTAATAAAAACCATAATCTTAATTCTAACCTAAATTAAGACTAAAATTAAAAATGAGCAAATCACCCAACTAAAAGGAATACAAAAGAGAAACCTTGAATATTAAAAGCAATCATTTCTAAACTATAAATTGGAAAGAGTTAAAATAGAAATCTAAATATTTTTGGATTTTTTTATTGAAATTAAGAAAGCCCACTAAGAATTAACTAGGAATTAAAGCAAGAATTGAAAATTCTAACTAGAAATGCAAGAAATTATCAAGAACCCTAATTTACCTAAGAAACCCTAAATTGCAAGTAAATAAATTCTTACTAAATTGGACAAGAAAGCGAATAAAAATTATATCTACGCGAAGCTTGCAATTAACCCAGTACAATTATCTAATCAAAATTTGAACTTGACAAGAAATTAAAAGAAGATCTAAGATAAAATTAAAGGGAAATTTCTATTAAAGAAGTAAACTTGGAGTTCAAGCTATCCTAAAATATCTAAACACTAACTAAAACTATGTACTACTTCCTCTTACTAATTTTTAAGTAGCTTAAATAGTCTAATATTACACTAGGCAAAAAATCAAAATTTACTAGCTGAAAGTTTACAAAATTGCCCTTACAACTTAACTCTTAGTGTCAATCGAGATCGCGGTCTGGAACATTTGAGACTGCGATCTCAACTCTAATACAGTAAGACAATTTCCCGAGTCGAGATCGCGGTCTGGAACAGTCGAGATCGCGGTCTGGAATAGTCGAGACCGCGATCTCGACTCTCCTCCCAACATTATCATTTCATCTATTTTTGCAATCTGTTCCCTTGAGCTTTGTTCCTTTCAGCTTCTAACCTTTAATTTTTATCTGCATAATATTAACACCATTAAGCACTTAATTAAACTAAAAATTTAACACGAACTTATCATAATTAATTCAAGAACGAAAATACAAATACATATGAAAGAAATTAACTAAAATCCTCAATTACTTATCCAATTTCGGAATTTAAACTATCAAAATGTTATAATTTAGAGGAAAATAACTCTAGTTTATTAGAGTTATCAATTGTCGAGGTTGTGTTAAATCGCATTCCACACATACCCAAGCAATGTTTCCGTTCCAACCAGTTGCGCTATGGAGAAAAGTGCTCCATTCTGATTGAAGCGACTTTATCAAACAACTGGAAAATCCACTAGTGAAATCCACATGGGGACAATTGGAGCCTCAATATTAGGATGGAAATCAGTCCATGTCAGAACCCGTATCCCATACCCATGGATCGCCCAAAAACCATTGCACTAACAGTGTAAAAATTCTTTCTCGGGATCAAACCGTATTAGGATGTGCCGATAATCCAAAAACCCTAGGGAGAAACCACCTTTAAAACCAATCTTTTGGAACTCTTTGTGCAACACTAAGGGGTTTAAGATTTAGTTAGGAAAATAAGCTGCTTCCTTAGTTAATTTGGGTTAATTAAGGGGATATTGGAATTGAACCTCCATTATAAGGTTAATTGAAGGGATATGGGAACTGAACCCCCACTACAAACCTAGATTAGTGTTGAATTAGAGTTAGAATTATATTTTGGTGACAAACTTACCTAGTTGTTAGAATTCCATGGATAATTACTCAAATTTAGTTAGCTTAACTAGTAGGAAGGATCCAGCCTGATATGGATTAGTCTAAATATCTAAATTAATTGCTCACTTACTCTCAAGTTACAACACCACCTTGTTTCACTTAGACTACAATCTTTACTCCTACAAGTACACAGGTTAGATTTAAATCTAGTGAGGGTATCGATCCCACAAAGATCGATTGGTGATTACTAGGATTCCTGGGATAAGAGTACTATCAAACAACTTAATGAATGCCAATAACCCCATGAAATAGGTAATACCACATATAGTCATGAAAAAAGGAATTAAATTAATTAATTAAGTGGATGAATAATCTGATGTCTAAAGTCTGACCGCATAGATATTGTCAATATTAAGAGTCTCTAGAGGAAGGAATATTAGATGATCGACTATATAAAATTCTATCATTGCCATCTATTGGCAATCAAGGCAGCCACGAAGTGAGTTCAAGTAAACTTTTCCAGATTTAGAATGTTGGATATATCATCTTGCATTTCTACATGAGCTTTTGAAACTTGTTTGCAAAAATAACTTGCATGTTGTGGACAAGTAGTAAAGAAAATTTCGATTTGTAACAACTTTTGCAAAACGGGAAATGCATTTGAAAAAATAAATTAATCAAACACTTTTTTTTTTTTTTGGTTTTGACTTTTAAGATGGGTGCGATAGGCTGAGGCAGTAGTGCAGCTCCAAGGTGAAGCGCTAGAGGCTTGGTATCAAGTTATTGTGATTGATGGACTCTATACTTAAAAAATTGGGTTAATATCATATTTATATGGGAAACCTGAAAGACTTGTGTTGCAATTTCATCACTGTAAATAAGCATAATAAACTAAAAATAAATCATTACTAATTAAACTTTCAAATCCATACCGTACAGGAATTCAGCTGGTTAAAATGAAAAGTTTTTCATTCAAACTCAGGTAACTTGAAATAGGAGTGTACATGGATTGGTTACTCGGTCTATATGCCTATGGAAATATCTGAACTGGTTGAATCGTTAAAAAAAAAACCATATCCAATCTATATTAATAGGGTAATCAATCAAACCAATTTTCCTTTAGAATTGGTTCAAAACCTCGGGTATATGAACCAATAATTTTGTACCTTCCATTTACAATCATAAATTGTCAATAATAGACAAAAGTTCAACTGGTTAATTACAAAAATTATCCTTGTAGATAGAAATAGAGTGGAGAAATTAATGAAAAATTACAAAGATGCCTCTTACATATGAATCAGTTCGGATACTTGCCAGTTTAGGAAAATATAACCGTTATTCAATATTCGTTTAGATATCCGAACCGCTATTCGAATTGGTATTAATATAGATTGATCTAGGTATTTTCATTACAGTTCAGAATGACCAGTTCAGATATTTCCATTTGCATATTTATTGTCTCACCCGTAACTGGAAATGTGTATAAGATACAGTATCTATTCTACGTCTTACCGAAAATTAAGTAGAAATAGACTAATCATTTTTAAAATGAAATAAAGTCAAAGTAAATATAGTCAAAGTCTCTTACACACTTTTAATTGAAAATACAGTATAATGAACTATTTGTACAAAAAAAATTGGTTAGATGTGTT
The DNA here is from genome assembly GCA_025175665.1 of Cinchona pubescens. Classification (NCBI taxonomy): domain Eukaryota; kingdom Viridiplantae; phylum Streptophyta; class Magnoliopsida; order Gentianales; family Rubiaceae; genus Cinchona; species Cinchona pubescens. The sequence goes on from JANKKI010000084.1 coordinate 6,164,538, forward strand.
AGGATTTTAAAATTTTTTGATAATTTTACCCTTTAAAAGATCATGTGAAAGTCATGTGATTAACTAATTAGAGTATTAAATAGTTGAAGTAAATGGAATGATTTAAATGTCATATTTTTGAAATTCATTGACAATTTGAGCCACCAAAATAGTTGTGAAAAAATCGACAATCCTTGTATTGTGAAATGATTTTCAGATCGTTTACTCTAAATTATAAGTTCTTGAAAGTTCCATAATATTTCATTGAGGTCTTAGATTTTGATTTGATATAATTAAGTTCTCTTATCATATATATAAGGTAAAATTGAATTAATTGTATATTCAAGGGTTCTACTCATATATTGAAAACTAAATAAAGTGGCATTATTAATTTTATTTGAAGGTGTTGATTTATTGGCATAATTTATTCTTCAATAGTCTTAGAATTAATAAAATCGTTCTTGTATTATGAGAAATGTTATGTGGCTTTGCGCTTATAGAATCCCACATTGGGTAATGTTAAGGAGAGTTGTGTAGTTTTGATCTTATAAGTAGAGACCTTAGATTTTGGACTTTATGTATCAAGCACTAAACATAATCGAGTTTAGTGGGTTATTGGGTTTTGTTGGTCATTAACATTTTTGTCTTTATTTTGCCTTTTCTTGTATTTTTGACCTAGTGCTCTTGTGGATTTAGGTGCACTCCTAAAACTTTTGTATTCTTCTAATATAGTAAAATTTTGCTCGTCTTCGCTCGTGAACGTAGGTCTTTCGACCGAGCCACGTAAATAGCGACATCTATTTATTTTTTATTTAATTTTGTTGTCGTTTGTTTGGGATTTGTCTTCGACTTTTGTCAATTTCCTGAGATCCTCCCTAACAAATTGGTATCAGAGCTTCCAAGAAAGTTTTGTGGCCCTATGACGTTAACAAAGACCTATATAGAGAAATTTGACTGGAGTATCAACTTCGGGATGTGGTAGCTCAAGATGGAGGCTATCCTCAGATCCAAGATGGTGTGAACATAGCGTTTCATGGAGTGAAGAAAAAGCTAGGGAAGATGTTGGTAGAGGATTTTGAGGACCTTGATAAAAAGGCTAGATCTGGTATTATCCTAAATCTCTCTAATGAGGTTTTGAGGGAAATTGCTATTGAGACGATAGTCAAAGATATGTGGAATAAATTGAAGACTTTGTACATGAAGAATACAATTGAGAATCGACTCTATTTGAAGCAAATCCTTTACCTACTTTGGATGACTGAAGGTAAATCTAAACTCTCACATCTTGATAAATTTATTTTCATTGTTATGGATTTTGGGAATATAGATGTGAAAATTGATGATGAGGATCAGACCCTTTTGTTATTATGTCCCCTTTCCCTGTCATTTAAACATTTTATTGATACTATGATTTATGGTAAAGAAACAATTTTGTATCGTGAAATTAAATCTGCTTTAAAATCTACGGAGAAAATTGATAATATAGCCTAGGAAATTGGTGGAAACACTCAAGATGAAGGCTTGGTTGCTAAGGGTAGATTTCAAAAGAGAGACTTTGACAGTAGTAAATCAAAATCTAGATCTAAAGTCAGAAATAAAAATTTGGTATGTAATTATTATCGTAAAAAGGGGCACATTAAATCCGAATGCTTCAGGTAAAAAAATAAAGATAAGCATACTAAGAAATCTAACTAGAAAAATACTGATACGATTGAGGTTAGCGTTGCAGCTGATGAGAGTAATGGAAATATTTTCTTTGTCACTAATAATAGAACAAGGTTTAAAAATGAGTGGATTTTAGATTTGAGGTGCTCTTATCACATGTGTCTTAATAGGGATTTGTTTTCCACTTATGAATCTTGTAGTGGTGGAATTGTTTTGATGGGTAATAATGCCATTTATGATGTTTTTGGTAAGGGTACAATCCGGATTAAAATGTATGATGGTATTGTGTGGACGCTTACTAAAGTTAGATATGTTCCTAATTTGAAAAATAATCCCATCTCTTCAGGCACCTTAAAGTCTTTTTGGTGCAGAGCACAAGTATGAACTTGTCTCTTATACACATCTATATGTGTGTCTCTTATACACATACCAGACCTGCAATAAGAGACAGATATATCTTGCACCACCCTTAGATGGAACACGAGTCAGACTCTTCATCATCTTTGTCAGATTCTGACATCACCAAATTATGGCAAATGCATAAGGGGCACATGAGCAAGAAAGGCTTGTCTATGTTGAGTAAAAGAGGGCTTCTTTGTGGGCAGAGTACTGGGGCGATGGATTTTTGTGAACATTATGTCTTTAGAAAGTAGAAGAGAGTCAACTTCAGTTCACCAGCAATCCACAGGATAAAATGTATTTTAGATTATATCCATTATGATCTTTGAGGGTCAACTCGTGTTCCATCTAAGGGTGGTGCAAGATATATGTTGACTTTCATTGATTATTATTCAAGGAAAGTTTGGGTTAATTTTTTGAAACATAAAAAATGATATTCACCTAACTTTCAAGAAATGGAAAGTTTTGATTGAGAAACAAATAGGTAAACAGATCAAAGGACTTAGAATAGATAATGGCATAGAATTTTGTGAAGGAGAATTTGATGAATTTTGTAAAAATAAAGGAATTGTTCGGCACCTGTAAAATGGAGTGGCCGAATGTATGAACAGAACTCTTTTAGAAAGAGCGCATTGTATGATTTCTAATATTGAGTTGAGAAAGGGCTTTTGGGTAGAGGCGATTTCTATAGCTTGTCACATTGTCAACCGCAGTCCTTCTGCAGCTATTGATATCAAGACTCTTGAAGAAGTTTGGTCAGGTACTCCTGCCAATTACTCTAATTTGACAGTATTTAGCTGTCCAGTATATATGCATGTGAATGATGAGAAATTATAGCCTAGAGTTAAAAGTGTATTTTTCTTGGTTATGCTTTGGGGTGAATGTTGTCTTGATCTCAAGTCCCCAAAATTTATAATTTGTAAAGATGTTACATTTGATGAACTCTCTATGTTATTTTCAAAAAAGGAGTCTTCTAGTTCTTGGGATATAAATACAAATGATAATACGTAGAAGCAGGTGGAGCTAGAGTTTGATAGTTCTGGTTATTCTCAGTTAGCCTCTTCCAGATAGAAAAATTTAGTAGATGAACCACAGTCTATTGAAGAAAACCAGAGGAGAAAGAGCATTCTATTTCGAAGGACAGAAGAATGAGGAAGATTCGATCACCGCAGTGATATGCAAATTTAGTTGCATATGCTTTGTTAGTAGTTGAAGAAACGGATGAAGTTGGTGAGCCTTCCACCTACTTTGAAGCAGTTTCTTGTGATAATTTAGCTATGTGGTTGGTCGCTATGAAAGAAGAAATTGAGTCTCTCCATAAAAATGAAACTTGGGTTCTTGTGAAACTGCCTTTGAGTAAGAAAACTGTTGATTTCAAAGGGGGCCTTTAAGAAAAAGAAAGGTCATTCAGGCGGGAGATACAAGGTATAAAGCATGATAGGTTGCAAAGGGGGCTATAGTCAGGTACACGATATTAATTCCATCAATCAATGATGTGTTTTCACCTGTTGTTAAACATTGCTCTATTTGTGTTTTGCTTGCCTTGGTTTCCATGTATGATTTGGAATTGGAGCAGCTTGATGTCCAGACAGCTTTTGTACACGTTGAATTTGAAGAACAAATTTATATGAGGAAACCTTGGGGATTTGAAATTGAAGGAAGAGAAGATCATGTTTGCTTGTTGAAGATATCCTTGTACGAATTGAAGCAGTTTCCAAGACAGTGGTACAAGAGGTTTGATTCCTTTATACTGTGTCATGGTTATTCAAGGAGCATGTATGACAGTTATGCCTATTTCTGAAAATTAAATGATAGTTCTTTCATTTATTTGTTGTTTTATTTTGATGACATGCTCATTTCTGCCAAGAATTTTGAAGAAAGTCACACGTTGATGACACAGTTGAATAGTGAATTTGAGATGAAAGATTTGGGAGTTGCTAAGAAGATTCTTGGCATAGAGATCAAGAGAGATCGAGGAGCTATAAAATTGTTCCTGAGATAAATCTATTACCTTAAAAGTTTTGGAGAAATTTAGCATGAAAGGTGCTAAACCTGAATACTCCTCTTGCAAATCATTGTCGTCTTTTAGTTACTTGGTCACCACAATCAAATGTGGAAGAAGATTACATGGCACGTGTTCCATATTTTAGTGCAGTCTATAGTATTATGTATGCGATGTCTCTTATACACGTCTAGACATTTCATAAGCAGTGAGTGTGGTTAGCAAGTGTCACCTCTTGTCCAAAAAATGAGTATTGGCAGGCTGTGAAATAGATTTTCAAATACTTGAAAGGTACTTCAAACACTTATTCAAGTTTGGAAAAATAAGGACACTTTGATTGGTCTAGATGTGTATAAGAGACAGACACAAACGCCAACGTAATTTTATAAAAATGAAAGTGTTAAAAGTGATTTTCTTTTAGCCATTGAAAAATTACTTTACAACCGGTTGTGGCATTGTCTACTACGAAAGTAGAATATATAGTCGTGATCGAGGCAATCTCAAATCCTGTCTCTTATAGTCACATCAATTCACTTGAATAAAGATAAAATGTATCATGAGAGGACTAAGCACATTGATGTGAAGTTTCACTTTATTTGGGATACTATTGCTGAGGGGAAAGATCTTGTTCAAAAGATCAGTACCAAAGATAATCATGAAGACATATTTAAGAAGCCTTTTCCGGTTTACAAGTTCTTGGACTTGGTTGGCGTTCGTTGTTGGTGACTAAGCCCATTGGGGCTTTTGTGAAGAAAGTGGAACAAGTTTGCTATTTTGTGAATATGGGTACACGGCAAGGTGGAGATTTGTTATGTGGCTTTGTCCCATATTGGTTAATGTTAAGAATAGTTGTATAGCCTTGATCTTATAAATAGAGACTTTAGACTTTGGGCTTTATGTAACAAGCACTAAACATAAGAGAGTTTAGTATGTTATTGGGCCTATTGTTGGTCATAAAGCCTTTTGCTTTATTTTGGCTTTTCTTGTATTTTAGTACTAGAGCATTTTTGGGTTTAGGAGCACTCTCCTAAAGCTTTTGTATTCTTCTCATATAGTAAAAGTTTGCTCGCCTTCGCCCGGACACGCAAGTTTGTCGAACGAACTATGTAAATCTGGTGTCTCTCTTTTATTTTATTACCGTTTGTTTCGAATTTGTCTTGGACTTTTGTCAATTTTCAAAGATCCTCCCTAACAATAAATAATGAATCCAAAAATAAACACATATCAGAGTCAAAAACTTTGTTGTTTCATTATAGTGCCTGATTAGTGATATTATATAGGCCTCCCTACTTCAATGGGTAACTTTAGACAATCTTTTTCTTTTTTTTTATTTTTTCCCTCAAAGAATATCTAAACTTTAGATATTCATATAACAAATTTATGTTGCCAAAATTCTCTTGTTCAATCATGAATTGATTGCTTTTAAGTATGCTTTCATAGCTCATCTTTCATCTTGCACACCGATCCTTGGTTATTGAATATAATTAAAACTCTGATCTCTTATCTAGAATTTTGGGGACTTGTCATTAAGAAAATATATTATGATAGAGATTGAAAAGAAAAGAGAATCAACAGACCAAAAAAACACCATAATCATCAAATCTAAGATGATGATGGAAGGCTTATCAATCTCCATAGCTCCTTTTCTTCTAAGGATTTCAATTGTAAAAAGTTAAGAAGCTAATTGATGTATAGATTTTTAGGCTCTAACAATTATTTACATGTCCCACTCTTGCTTAGTAATTTGATTGTTGGATTGATGGAGGAAATTAGACATAGGGCATTTATAGTTACATAGGATTACCTCTTATATAGTGATACGAAGCCAACTAATAACCTATGCATCATCTAAAATAAATTTAAGATACATGAACTGGCACATGCACACACGTTGATGTTAATCACCTAGAACTAGAATAACCAAAACATGAGAAATTAGACACTTATAGATATTGTAAACCTTATAAATTATTGTTAGATAAAACTCAAATATAATAATCTATTTGTTCATTAGTTATGGTAGTATATCATCATTTTATTTTGCAAAATTTAGGTAAATAATAAAAAAAAAGAAACACTCAAATAGTAGATAAATATAGATATAGATGGATTAAGTAGACGTTCAGAATATTTTGGTAGATTTATGACTCATTTCAAAATATTGATGATTGTAACAGCTTGCCTACTTTAATACATCGGTTATAACAATTGTTAACTATATATTCCAACCAAATGAAAAACTACCAAACAGATCTAAGCAAATGACCAGCCAAATGTTCCACATAACCATTATTGTTTAAGTTCTTCCATTCCGCCTCTCTCAGTATCTAGAGGTAGAGCAATAGAGTAAAGAGTAGTAGATAGGGTAAGGTAAGTTTTGGAATTTGTAATTGATAAGGTGGGACATTAAGTCTACCATGTCAAGTCATTTGTACAGCTAAATAGGTCAGGTACTTATTGCAACGAGAAATTTTTGGATAGATCGAATCTATTATAGGTGTTATGTATTTTTTAATTAATCCACAATCACCAACCATTAGAAGGTTTATTTTAATAATTTGTGGTGATATGGGTGTGATTGAGGACCAAAAGATCTATGACACCTATTACAGACCCGATGCACCTAAAAATTTCTGGGTTGAGCCAATCATGTACCTTGTTTTTAATGTACTACTAAACGTTGTAAGAAAGGTAAGACAAATCTTTTAATGTCAACTTGTTTGTTATTACTTATTGCTGTTTGGTTCACACTCAGAATCAAAATTGAAAGGGAAATCATATACTCTATTATTAGTACGAGTTTGTGTCATTAACCCTTATTTGTATGATTTGAAATAGTAATGAGTTTCATTATTTCAATGAATTAATCAATTTAAAATTCAAATCAGAAGTGTAGAATGAAGGGGGTATTTTTAACACTTTCATTTCTATAAAATGATTCTCGTAATGTTTAACCAAACAACATGCCAATTTCAATGAATATTATAATCCTTGATTCCCATTTCTAACCCTCTTATACCGTAAACTAAACAACCCCTTAAAAATTTTCTTTCCTTATGATTGCTAATTAATTGAACTATACTTTCCAATATGAAGTATTTATGCCAATTGTTGATGTTTGAAGTTTGTAGTTAATTATTGTATACGGTTGATTGCAGGGTTTCTTTATGCTTAGATATTTTGGAGAATAAAATATACTTTGTAAGACAAAATGGAAGCCATAATTTTGTTTTGAACTTAATCTACATCTTAATGTATTGAGTTCATGGATTAAGTGTTTGAAGTATATTTCTTATTTTTATAATTTCATTTTCTAAACTTATTTTCGTTTTCAATTCTTGTCCATTAATTTTTCTCATAATGATGGGTCCCACACTAATATAACTATCATTATGCATATTTTACTAATACATTATACTATCAAATAATTTTGAACAAAATCAATTTTTATTAACCACAATTACTTACAAGATATTTATTACCATTATTATAAGTTTTTGGGTAAATTGCTACAAACCCCTATGTGGTATGACCATTCGACCCATAACCTTCATGTGTTTTGGAAATATACCTTAAACCTCCATATGGTCTGGAATAAATGGTAAAGTGGATGGAAAACATTCAAATTAACGATGTTTGAAAAGCACGCACTCCGAAGTGAGTTTTTAAAGAAAAATATAATTTTTCCTCAAAAAGTTTCGGATAAATTACCGTAAACCCCCATGTGATATACATCATGAACTCATAACCACCATATGTTTTTGTAAATATACCTTAAACCCCCATGTGGTTTGGACTAAATGGTGAAGCAAACATAAATTATCGAATTTAATCATATTTAGTATACACGCGCCCCTATTGCAAGTTGTTGCCTGAAAATTTGTTTTTCCTCCCAAAAAATTTAAAATTGTATTGCCAGCCTACACTTATTATTATTCATATAAACTTCTTCTCAAATTTGCTACACTTATCTATACTTTTACCACCAAAAAGCACAACTACAAGGATGCATAAAGTATTTTCCCGTAATCTTTTTCTTTTTTTTTCTTGCATTAATTTACTGATTTTTAATTCTAATAATAAAATAATATCATTTTCTTAATTTTTTATCATGCAAATTGAAAGCTATAATTTTTGAAAATAGGGAGAAATGATTTATTTGAAAATTTTGATATTAAACTACTTAGTGGGAAAAAGTATAATTTTTAAAACTGTGACTTTCGATATTTTTTGTCTGTTTTATTACTAGTCCAGACCTCATGGGGGTCTAGGGTACTTTTTTCAAAATATTTGGGGGGTTATGGGTTCGAGAGTAATACCACATGGGGTTTAGAGTAATTTAATCTAATTTAAAAATAGGGTAAGAACGTAATTTCAACAAAAACCGTTAATTTGGATTATTTCCATCCACTTTACCATTTAGTCTAGACCACATATGGTTTAAGGTATATTTTCAAAAACATGGCGGGTATGGGTCAAATGTCCATATATCACATGGGGATTTATGGTAATTTACCCTAAGTTTTTTAACTTGTATTTATAAAATTAAAGATGAAACCGTTAAAAAATTTTATTTCAAAATATTTTCATTTTGTCAACCGAACACCAGAAAATTGTATGAAAAATATACTTTTTCATGGAAAATATTTTCCCAAAAATAATATTTTTAGTCCAATTGAACACACCCGAACTTTGTAATCTTCCAAATTTATAGAATAGTCTACATATATTGTTGCTTTTCTTATGTGCCATTGAACAAATAAATATTTTGCACCCAAAATAATATTGATCAAATTACATACTTTGGCCTCTAGCCAGCTTGCCCTTGTTACTGGAGTCATGCTCTTACCATAAAAAATTAGTAGAGGAAGAAAGTTGACTCATGGGGGGAAAGAATGAAAGAGATAAAGAAAAAATATTGGGAGACAATTAAAATTAGTAAATATGATAAGGTAGGGGTGTTTAATCCCAATCCAACCCTAATGGATTTAAGTGAATGAGTTATTAGGATTCGAGTTATTTGGGTTCGATTACACGCAACTTGTTGGCAATAACCTTATATATTTTATTTATAATTTTTCTATTTTTCATTCTTATTCTAACAAATGCAAGAAATAAGGAGTTTAGTGACAACATTAGTTGTCAATATAGCATTAAAAATTGTCACTATAGTTAACTATTTCATTTGAATTCTTTCTTGTTCATTCTTGATTAAACATTTCATCTAACATATTTTATATTTTTTTTTTGTATTCGTTCTTGACTTTATCATTTTGTTTTTGAGAAAATACATTTTTTTAATGGGTGATATTACAATCATATTTTTTGTTTCTTTTTTCCTATTTGTAGGGATTTTTTAACCAAATACCTAGAAATCGAATAACTTGTTCAAGTAATTCCAGGGCTAGGTTGGGTTTAACTTTTACCTATATACACGTAAACTCGGTAACACAACCCATTAAATAAGGTAATATGTGGGTGAATCCGATACATGGCATTGTATCGTAGATCTCTTGATATAAAATGAGCCAATACAGAACATAGTACTATACAATATGTTTGAAAATCAATTGACATGTTAACCTTCCCTTTCAACTCCACAGAGAGAACCTATATAAACAAAGTGCTGTTATCATATCTGTTGCTATTGCCATCGTATTTGATCAAAGAAGAAGAGCATTCCCTTCAATTCAGAAAGGAAAAAGTAAAACACCCAAAATGAGAAGTAGAAGTAGAATTGCCTTCTCATTTATCTTCATGCTTACATTGTTTTCTATCTCTACTTCTCAAATATCAATAGTTAATTACCCAATCTTACCAAAAAAAAAAGTTAATTACCCAATCAATGTCTGGCTAAACCCTTAACCTTCTCGTGGCCCTAACTTCAAACAACTTAATTTCTCCAAACTTCAGCATCATTCTCCATACAAAAGCCCACATCTCCTTCACGTAGCCAAACGTTTCATTAACCAATTCCACCATGAACATTACTACCTATTGGGAAATAACTGGAAAGTCTGATCCTACCTCTCAATCTCACGTCATCACCGTAACTCAAATCTCTCACTATCGCAGTCACTAACGACTCCATTCCATAAACTCACGGTGTTAACAAATCCTACACTCTTTCCATCCCCTCCCCGTGTGAATCCAGAATGGCTATGTTAAAAGCGGAAAATGCATGGGACGCTAGAAACATTTTCTCATCAGGTTTTTGGGAACCCTCCTCGAATTGTTTCAGGATTATACATCCATGATGAACCCTTGTTTCCCACATAGAGAGGTAGTCTTGGAAACTTCAAGAAACTATTATGGGTGGCTGATTTATTGAAATTGATCAAGGCCGTGAGTATGAATACGCTGAATGTTTTCCATTGGCATATAACGGACTCGTAGTTATTTCCTTTGGTTTTGCCATCGGAGCCGAAGCTAGCCGAGAAAGGAGCTTATGGAGAGGGGATGAAGTATTTGGTAGAGGATGTGAAGAAGGTGATGGAGTTTGGGATGGAATATTGAGTTAGTACTAGTTGTGCCTGAGATTGATATGCCTGGTGAGTTAATCGAGTCTTGTTTTTTTTTATATTTGAGATTGATGTTCCTTACTTTTCACTAACATAGTCACAATTCCATATATTTTCTTTTCAAATTAAGTAGCAGAATATTTAGAGGGTTCAATTCCAATAACCATGCATGAACTTTTAGTTAATTAAAGTTTGGTTAATAGTGTATAGATCAAGATGTTACACATCGGATACAAGCGGGATGAACTAAATGGAGAAGGGCATCAAGAATATTATGTGACCGCAAAATTCCTTTACGACTTAAGGGTAAATTTTGTAGAACGGCAATTAGGCCAGCGATTCTCTATGGGTCTGAGTGTTGGGCAGTGAATCACACACATGAACAAAAGATGAGAGTAGCAGAAATGCAAATGTTAAGATGGATGTGTGGGTACACTAGGATGGACAATATACGAAATAAGCATATTTGTGAGAAGGTTGGAGTAGCATCTATTGATGAGAAGATGATTTTCAGTCTTTCTGACCCCTTTTATGGAGAGAGTAGTCAACATAAAAGGGGTAGAGAAAGATGTGTAAAGGACAGCCCTGAGTAACTTCTAGGAAAGATATAGCCCATCTAAGAATTGAGGAGGATATGGTCCATTACAGAGCACAATGGCGTAGTAAGATTCATGCAGCCGAGCCTACTTAGTGGGATTAAGTCTTGGTTTGTTTGTTCGTTTGTTTCACTTTACTCTCTTAAATATTTAAGGTTACTATCATTTTAGTCCTAATGTTATTTCTTAAGCATGTATTGAAATCCCTAAACTGATGGACAAATGTAATTGTGTTTGATTTTCAGTTAAACTGATATTTTTAACCTTAAATGTTTAATGTGTTGACAAATTTTATCATAACGCCCAAAATATCTTACTTTTTCCATAAATATACCTAACTTGATGAATTGTAAGACATGGTGATGAAAAATTATAAAATGTTACTGAATAATACAACAAAATAAGACAAAATGAAAAATAAATTAGGCAAAAATGAGAAGAAAAAAGCAAATGAGATTTGTAGAAAAATAAAGAATTATTTACTACAAGTTGTAAGGATCTTTTTGTCAATTAGATGACAAATAAGAGACAGTTGGATTTAATTAGGGGTGAGTATCGGTTAATCAATCGGTCACTCTGTCAAATAATCGGTCAATCTATCAAATAATTTGTTCGATCCATTGACATTAGACTAAAATCCTTTATAAAAATTTTTACAAATAGAAAAAATTATCTAAAACAAAACCCAACTAGTAATTCGATTAACTAGTTTGTGCTCACCCCCAGATTTAACAGAAGGATTTAGATACCAAAAAATAAAGTTAGAAACTAAAGTAATAGCGAATTTAAACGTTATAGGATAAAATGAAATTAACCCTAAAACCAAGGTTGAAATTTTGTCCACTTTTTATACTAAAAATGGCTTATTCATTTTGCACTCGAGTCCTAATTTGTACTCGATTCTCGATTGCATTCTAGACATATTTTTTGGACGTATTGCACCATGAACTCTCAGATTTATTCGTTTCAATCTAATTTTTAACACCATTACTAAAGGTGATGGTTGTTCCAACTGTTTACACCATGCACTCAAAGTAGAACATTTGCTAAATTTTTAACTCGTTTAAAAGTTGGACCAAAATGGGACGAATATAAGAGATAGGGTGCAATGTATTCAAAATTCAGAATTGATCGAGACTGTAAACTGAGAATCGATCATATGTTAGGGAATGCAAAATAGAATTAGTCATAACTATTTTTACTAGTACAATATGCCCCAAAACACATACGTGGTATGCACTTACTTGACATTAGCTAATTTCGATAACAACATTAAAAGTTGGATTGAAATGAGATAAGTATGAAAGATCAGGGTACAATATTAACAAAAAATAAGTATATGGTGTAAAGTACGAATTGAATACAAGTTAAAGGGTGTAAAGTAGAGAATTAAAGCCTTCTAAAAGATAGTGAACCCGATTATTACATAATTTCCTACTAACAATTATAGTAGGAAATATTTTTCGATTGCTAACATACATAGTTCCTTATCTATATAAATTTTTTCTTCCTTCTCTCTAAAAACTCTCAAATATTATTCATTAAAACAGGTGGTGGTTTTATTATTTTTTCAATGCAAACCACCACCAGCAATACTTTTTTTTCCCTTTTCTCATGAGATTTGCTCATTGAGAATTTTTGTCCACCCTAAATAAGTGGGAGTTTTAGTTTTTTTTGAATAAGTGGGTGTTTTTTCTTTTTATTTCTTGTGGTTGATGAAGAAAGAAGATTTAGTCAAGGCAAATCTAGTTGACCAAATTTATTTTTGTACTTTATATCAGAAGTTTAGTGGCATGTCCGAGATTGACAGATCTAGCACAAGACTTGTCTAGTTCTTTGAAGTAAGATCAAGATTTTTAGATCTGTATACAAATAGTAAAAAGATACCTCAATAAATCTAGAAATCTAAATCCTGTCTCTTATACAGATCTAGATGTTCATTACAGCCAACAGCCCTGTTAATCATGCTTAGCTATTTGTATACAAATAATGAAATTGGATTATAAAAAAAAAAAAACTGTTTTTGATTATCACAGAAAATGTAATTATTTGTTACCATTATTAACTACTCGTGTCCAATAAAATTAATATATATACCTTCAAAAGGAAGGAGAAATTTTTTTGGAACTGCAGCCTAATTGGATATACACTAATAGCATGTATAATAATTCTAGATATTCGGAATACAAAACAAAAGGAATGATGCCAATACTAGGACAAAAATTCTGGTCTTTTTATTAGCTCAACATTATGATTGTCCAAACTAGTGCGGTATTCTATGCAAATGCAATTAAAGATTTAAAAATGTAAATAATTTTCCCTTTAGAGAACTTTGGCTTTGTTTGGATTGGAAATAATGGAGCATTATTTGGTAAATAATATTTGAGTTTTGACTTTATTAGATTTTTTGAAATAATGTTGACTTTTGAAATAACAAAATAATTGTTTGGATGTGAAATAATATTTTGAAATAACTATTTGGATTGCAGAGAATGAAGGTCTATTATTTGTTTTCCTTTTTTTTTTAACTATAAAGAATTTCAAACTATAATAATTGGACATTGTGGTTCTATCATTTTGACATGAGGTTACACATGGCAATTTACCATTTCTATGTCAGATCTGAGGATTTCGGAAGGCTAAATGACTTACTCATACTTCGAGCAATACCTTCCGTACTCATGGGAGTCCTTTAGTTACATGACTAAACTACCCTTAGTATTATATTTTACACATCTAGATGCGATTGAGTTTAGATATTGGAGGTCCGAACTACACGACATTATCAACATGTACAATCGATAAAATTCTGTCAACACATTAAATTGTAAGGTTGTAACTAACGCATTAGGAAAATAATTTGAAAAAGTTCATTTTGAAAAATTTTGAAGATCCACTCCATTTATTCATTTAAAAATGATTACATTTACACCCCAATGTAATAAAAAAATGATGTTGTGAATTTGGTAAAAAATAAACTTTTGGATTGTAAATAATGAATAGTTATTATTTCGATAAACTATTTAAATACACAATAACGTTCCAAAATAAATATTAAACTTTGAAAATTCATTTTGTTTAAAGTATATTAAAATTGTGGACCACATTTAGGTTTTTGGCGGTAAACAACAAGGGTGTTCAAGCAAACCCGAAGAATTGAAAACTCGGTCAATCGGACTATTTCGAACTGTAAACGAATGGTAATCGAATCGATTATTGATATTGATTCAGATAATGGTTTGAATATCTAAGGAATTGATTCGAGTAGCAGTTAACATTTTTTTTGAATCGGCGGTTATCTAAATTGGTCCACACGTGGGGATATCATTTGTAATTTTACAAAATAGGGCTAATGTCGAAGGACTTTTATGTAATTTTTCATTAATTTCTCGATTTTATTTCTATCTACAAGGGAATTTGTATAATTAGTAGTTGCAAATTTTTTATTTTATTGAAAAATTAATGAAGAAAATAAGTACAAAATTGCGGGCTTAGGTACCCGCGATTCTAAACCAATTCTAGGAGGTAACTGGTTGGTTAGTTACCCTACTAATATAGATTGGATACGGTTCAACTTTTTTGAACCAGTTTAACTTGTTCAGATATTTTTATGAGAGTATGGATCGGGTGATCGATCCATGAGTACCTCTAGTAAATGACTGTGGGATAATGTAATGTTCAATAGTCCATTGGATTATATAGCGTGTAGTTATAAATCTTTCTTCCACAGGCTCGCTAGGTTTAACCAATTTTTTATTATTTTTGGGTATTATATACAATTGGATCATAGCCATAATCGTCGATTCAACCATTTGAATTGGTTAGTTTGGTCTGAGTTTCAAAACACTTTGTTTCAATATCCGATCAAAGACATTTTGAATTAATGGTCATCAATTAGCCATTAATATTAAACAATTGAAGATATAATTAGCGACGTAACTATAAAATCGAAAATTCTCTTAAATTTATTGTTTGTTGCAACTTCGTTGCTGAATTCGTTGCTCACCGGTAACAAAAATTTTCGACGCATGTTTTCGTCGCAAATTTCATCCCAAGTTATAGTGCTATTTTCATTTCTAAATTAGCGATGAAAATGGCCTTGTCGCTAACTACGTTCCTATGATTGGAATAGTATGTGTGTCATTAAATTCATTGCTAACATTTACCATGTCTAAACAATTATTGAGCAGGAAAGTTAAAAATTTTCATCATTTAATTCACGTCTAATTTCAAGATTAGCAACGAAGGTTGTTTTTGTTGGTAACAACTATACATAATGACATATAACTAGCATGTGATAGTGTGTTTGCCGCTAAAGACAATGCTAATTTTGTCGTTAATTAGCGACGAAGCTTTCTCGTCATTAAACCATCGCTATTCTTTGACCTTTTAATCTTCTTCTCATTTCACTCATTCTTTCTCTCTTCATCTCTAACAACTATAATCTCACATCTGCAGTTCTCTCTCTACCATTTTCCTTCATAGATACACACTCTCTCTTTGTAAAAATCTTACTTCCATCTCTACCTTTTTCTTTCCTCTCACATACTAATTCACCCACTCATCATTTCACCTCAACCACTACTAGGACCACCCACCACCACTAGCACAACCCTTAACCTCGGTCACCACTGTGAGCCACCACCAATTACACCTCTTAAATGGCTGTAAGTGAATTTTATCCATTTCATTGTTATTATAATTGCTATTATAATGTACAAATATGGTTCTAAATTCCATAAATTTTTGTGATTTTCATGGTTGTTGCCTTTAAATTTTTGGGTTTAGGGTTATTTAATTTTATGTGAAATTTTAGTTTTAGGATTAAATTTATGTGTAATTTAGCTCTATGAAAAGTTAATTTTAAATTTAATTGTAGGGTTTATTTATTTTTCATACCAGTTTATGTATTCGATATAAATAATTATGTGTTAGCTAAGGACAATCTAGTAGTTACCAAGTAGACTATAGGGACCGAGATGCCGAGGTGTATCAACTCAGGGAAGAGGTATGTCTCGAGGAAGAAACCATGCATATCATGACCCAGTGGCTAGATGGACTCATCGAGGTATTTGATGCTTTTCGGGAGGAAATCACCAATTTACGAGGTCAAAATTGGTCTAACTATTTAGGTAGTGCAATGGATCCCTAGATTTAGATTTTTTTATGTTTTTATATTTCATGTACTATGAACAATATTTTGTATATTACAATTGCATTTAATTTGTTATGTATTTTAATTTTCATTTTCATTTCTTTCATTTTTTGCTTTTTTTTTTTGAAAAAAAAAAACCAAATTCATCGCTAACTTTGTAGCTAACTGTATATTTTTTTTTTTTTATAAATTTCAAACACCGAAATTCGTAGCTAAAATCGTCGCTCACTTTTTATTCACAAAAGAAATCATTAAATTTTCGTTGCTATTGTCGTAGCAAAACTCGTTGCTAATGTTGCGTTGCTAAATTCATCACCATATTGTCGCAAACTGCATTGCATATTTTGTCACTATTGTCGTCGCTAAATTAGTGATGATTTCTTTTTTTTGTTTTATCACTAAGTGATTTGCGATGGCTAAAAAAGCATCGTCTCGTGTTTCGCCACCAAATCCATCGCTCAGACAATTAGCGCCGAAGATGCATTAATTTTCGTGGCTAAATTCGTTGCTAAAGGCGTATTTTTTTTGTAGTAATATATAATTATAGTTTCTTAAAGTTATCACACTTCCTAAAGTCAAAGATATTAATGTGTTATTATATTTTATTCTTTTTCCTAATTCTTTTATAGCTATCGAAAATCAATTAACTACATAAAAAATTAAAATATAATACTAAGGGTATTTTAGTCATTTAACTAGATTTTCTTGATGTTTTAAAATTTTTAATGGATGAATAATGCAAATGGGAGATAAAGTGTATATTTCTATAGTTTAGAGGGTAAAGTGTAATTACTCACCTAATTTCGTGGCAGTATTTGTTGGCCCCTGGCCAAAAGCAACCTAAGAGGGGGGGTGAATTAGGTTGTCTCTAAAACAAACCTTTTTATGTGCTTAATAGAAATTCAAACTTTATGCACCAAATGAAAACTTAAGCACAAATGAATACAATAGATATTCAACAATTTAAGCTTAAAGAACAAATAAGAATATTGAGATTAGGAGAATCAAACCAAACTCCCTAACTTCTCAAGCTTGGAGCTTGCAACTACAAAGAGCTTCTTACAAGGCAACTACCAAGTTCACAACTTGAAGTTCAGCCCCTAAAAGTCTCTTCAAAGTAGGTGAGACAATAACCTCTTGTACACAAATGAGGATCACTCTTGCTCACACTAATTTCCTTTAGTTGAGCCAAGAGTTTTACACTCACAACCTCCCTTTGTTACAATTGTTATCTTCCCACTCTTACACTTGAAGAACTCCTACACTTCTAAACTCTTTTCACACTACCTACACTATTACAACATTTGTACTCACTATTTCTCCCAAATAGCTCAAGCAGTAATATATTATTTGTAATCAATGTAGAAGTCTCTTTATAATTAAATCAGACCTAGGGGTATTTATAGTTGCCAAATATCCGCTTCCAACACTTCCCAACGGCTATTTTCTGTTTACTGGAAAACTAGCCGTTAGACCTTTCGGACGGCCGATGCAGCAAGAGTGCGTTCGAACAAACTAGTCGTTGGACCGTTCGGACGGCCGCTGCTAAACCCTGTGTCCGACACTGCGTCCATTCTCAGAGGGTATTCGTTCGAACGTCCGAGTATGCGTCCGAACATGCGTCCGATTGAAGCGAAGTCTTCTGGAAATATGATCGGACGCTGTTTTTCGTCCGAGGCTTGCTTCAAATTCCTTGTGTCGGACGATTATCATCGTCCGAAACTCTGTCATTCGGACAGTCATTTGCGTCCGTGAAGTCTTGTGGTTGTTTTGTTCGGACGATCATTTGCGTCCGAACCTACCTGTTTTTCTACATACTTGTTATCAAACCATTAGTATGATTTGGTCATCATTATCAAAACATGATTAACATAACTGGGGTTCAATAATATTAACCCAAAAAAAAAAAAATAGCGCGCATAAATAAGTCTTCTCTTTGGAATATTGATAATAGGCAGTGATGAAGTCAGGCGTGGCCGGCAAAATATTCAAATGCCATCTACTACTATTTTAATGAGATTAATCCAAATAATATTTACTAGTAATGGACTGATTAGAGTGAGAATTCAAAAGCACAGCCATAAAATTTCTCAAATTTTAAGTTTGGTTAAAGCTAAAGATAAAAAAAAATTGGCTCATCTGTCACTTATCTAACCGTCCAAGTTTGAAGAAAGGCCTATTAAAATAATTTATGAAGGAAAACATCTAAAATTTGTCCAATTTCCTTTTGTCCACTTGTTGTCATCAAATAAGTATTCAGAATAATGTGGCAGGTTTATGAACTCATTTAGAGCACAAGAAATGATGATTATAGCACGTTGAGTATTAAAGATTCGCCCCTACAAAGTTTTACAAAGCAATACATTTTTTATCATCCATTAAAAGACTCTGTGAATTATTATGTATATGGTTTTGTACATATATTAATATCTTGTGTATTTTTAGATATTATGTATTAATATCTAGTATTGTACTTTTTAATTGACTTGTTTAGCCAATAGACTAAGTTGGAAGTTGAAATCAAAATCGAGTCGAGGAGTTATTAATTTGATTTTGAGTTAAAATCTAGTCGAAACTTGAACAAGAACAGTCAAATATCTTTTCTACTTCATCTGACTAAATAGTTTAATTTGATTGATTTTTAATAGGCTTGTGTATATTGTAAGTTTAACTAATAAATAAATGAAAATATTTAGGAAATTACTGTGCGTTTAACTATTGAAAAAAAAACAAAAAACAAAATTGATGAATAAAAAGGGATTTCGTAGTTAACTAATGAATAGATTGGGATTTCGTTTATAACACGTACATAAATTACATAGTTACAGAATAATTAGTATAATCGTTGGATTATTTACAGAATAAGAGGTTTACTTGAAAAGTAGGATTCTCCATTTTATGAATGATCCAATAGCTGTGTTAATTACTCTGCATAACAAAGAATTTCCCCAATATATGTTCTCAATTCCATAGATAGACATTTGAAGCCTGATTAATGCATATCATGTATAAGATATATTTAGGGGTTCATGAATCGAGTACTCAGTCAATATAGTCATTATCTGGTTTGATTTAGTTACATTGAATCGATCTAGATACTGTAAAAGCGACTTGATATTCAATATATATGCATATGATACTTGGTTAAATGGATACTCGATCCGATCCAATTATTACATTTTTTAGTGTCAAAATATTTTTAAAAAAAAATGATTCCTAATTACATAAATACCCTCATGAATGAGAAGGGAAAGAGAAAAAAATCTATTAATAGTATGCTATAATATGCAAAATTATACAAATACCCCTATATATGGACCGAGTTAGGTACTCATTGGGTCACAAATTTTCAAATGGGAAATATTAACTTGTTCAGGTTTCTAACTATCTTTACAATTCAAAATAAATGGAATAAACAAATTTTCAAATCGGGCTAAGATGAACGCCTTCCAACGACACCAAGGAAGCACATTAATAAATGACTATGCTGTATTGTTATTGCTATCCATCACCACTGATCAGTGAAGAATAGTCCCGGAGAACAAAATCATTCCCTCCAGATTCCAAAATACCAAAACAACACCATAAATATTTAATAGGTGATGGAATCAGAATTCCCTTCTCATTTCTCATCATTCTTGCTTTGTTTTTCTACTCCACCCCTCAAATCTCAGCCACTAGTTACCCAATCAACGTTTGGCCTAAACCGATAACCTTCTCATGGCCCGAACCACGTATAACCTTACTTTCTCCGAACTTCACCATCTTTTCCCCTTCAAACCCATATCTCAATCACGCTACCAAACGTTACCGGAAGCAATTCATCAACGAACGTTTATTATAGGGCGCGATGCGCGGGCTAGAAACATTTTCCCAGCTGATTTATCTTATGCGAACCCACCGCGAGTGGCTTGTGAATAGTATATCCATGATGAACCCTTGTTTCCTCACAGAGGAGTGATGTTGGATACTTCGAGAAATTTTTATGGGGTGGCTGATTTGTTGAGATTGATTAAGGCTATGAGTATGAATAAGCTGAATGTTTTCCTCATTTCACTTGGTGTTGATAATTTCAATCAAATACTATATTTTATGAATTTAGACTATTATATTATTTTTTTAGTTTTTGATTGAAAAACAGTTTTAAATATATGATACCGCAAAACTTTTTATTTTACAGGCAAATAATGTTAAAATTATGATAAATTTAAGTTAAGAAAACTTATTATGGGATGAATATTAAAATTTTATATTTATTTGTATAAGTTTTTATTACATATTAGGTTTAAAAATAAATAAAGTTATATTTTTTGCACTTTCATTAAGATTTGACCCTACTTACGATGTTTTAGATAAGATCCCGATTCTACAAATTTTACGTTTAACTAATGACACTAAAAATTGATTTCGTTATTAATTTTGCATATCTAACATGTATAAACAATATAAATTCTCCGAACATGTTATCTGCAACATGTACCAGCACCTTCCAAGGACACCAAGGAAACGCACAAGTAGATGACTCTGCTCTACTGCTATTGTTATTGCTATTGCTATTGCTATCTGTCACCACTGATGATCAGTTAAGAAAGTGTCTTGGAGAACAATTTCATTTCCTACCCATTCCAAAATACCAAAAACAACACATCAAATGGGGAATGGAATCAGAATTCCCTTCTCATTTCTCCTCATTCTTGCTTTGTTTTTCCACTCCACTCGTCAAATTTCAGCCACTGGCTACCCAATCAACGTTTTGCCTAAACCAACAACCTTCTCATGGTCCGAACCTCGTATAACCTTACTTTCTCCAAACTTCACCATCTTTTCCCCTTCAAACCCATATTTCAATCAGGTTGCCAAACGTTACCGTAACCAATTCATCAACGAACATTACAAAACCACCCACTGGTGGATCCACCTGTCAATTTGACGGGATTACCCCCACTCCGATCTCTAGACATCAAGGTAACTGACGCCTCTGTGCCGTTAACTCACGGCGTTAACGAATCCTACAAGCTCATTATTCACTCGCCCTTTCAAACCCAAACGGCCACTATTTCGGCAGAAACAGTATGGGGCGCCTTGCGCGGGCTAGAAACATTTTCCCAGCTGATTTATGGGAACCCACCGAGATTGGCTTGTGAACTGTACATCCATGATGAACCCTTGTTTCCTTATAGAGGAGTGATGTTGGATACTTCGAGAAATTTTTATGGGGTGACTGATTTGTTGAGATTGATTAAGGCTATGAGTATGAATAAGCTGAATGTTTTGCATTGGCACATAACGGACTCGCACTCATTTCCCTTGGTGTAGCCGTCGGAGCCGGAGCTGGCCAAGAAAGGAGCCTATGGAGAGGAGATGATGTACACGGCGGAGGATATCACAAAGGTTGTGGAATCTATTTGGTATGGAACATGGGGTTAGGATTATGCCCGAGATTGATATGCCGGGTGAGTCATCTACTTTTTCTTTTTTCAAATTTTTATTTTTTGACCTCGACTTAATATTACACAAAAGGACTAATTCCATTTTACACCCCTTATAAGAGATTTCAATGTCGTCACTTTACACTGTCAAATTTTAGTTTTAAACACTTTGCATTTCAACTTTCTAATTTGTCCTGCTTTATCCCCTTTTTTTCTCATTGTCAAAAAAGTTAACTAAATTTTATTTTTGCACACAAATACATTATTGTACATCCTGTTGAATTTGTCGTATAAAAGAAAAAATTTCGTTAAGTTTTTGACGGTGTTAAAAATGATTAAAGTGGGACGAATTTGAAAATTCATGGTGCAAAATGTTCAAAACTAAAGTTTGGGATGTAAATTACAAATCAGGTATAAGTTGAGGGGTGCAAAATATAATTAGTCTTTCACAAAATGACATCCTCTCCAAATTTCCTAGTGTCAATTAGGGGTGTCCATTTTTAGGGGTAGCGGTGGGCCGGGCTACAAGCTCGCCGATTTAAGCCTATGATAGGTTGCAGTGAAAAGCCGGGTCGGAAGACGGAAGGGTCCCGGCCTTCCCTAGTGTGCCCCGGCTAAGAGGCCCTCTTAGCCGGGGCACACTAGGGAAGGCCGGGACAGACTGGCTCGCTGGGCTGGTCCACGAGCTGGCCAATGTGTTAGAAATTTAAATTTTTACTTGTTAATAATTTATATAATTTTAAAATTATTACTTATTAATTATTATTTTAAATTTAATAGCTGATTAATTTAAAATTATTTACTTACTATTCATTAGTAATTTACTAAATTATAATTTATTGATTTGTTCGAATTACTAGTTACTAGTTAATAGTACTTTATTAATATAAATTGGTACTTATATATAAGACCAGATTATTAATAATTGAAGTTCAAAGTTCAAACTAATACTCATTATTTGAAACTAAAGTTCTTAGTTAATATTCAAAAATCAAAGTTCGAAATTAGTTATGGGTACTTATTATTCCAAATTAATACTTATTTGACCAAGTTATTTCTTGGTTGTAAAAGTCAATACTTATTATTATAACTTATTATTTGTTAATCATATAGTAAAAATATTTAACTAGGAAAAAAACCACATTGAATGGTGGGGGGTTTGGCATAGACCCCTACTATGTATATTAATGTTACAAAAAAAAGGTACAAAGAGGGGGCATTGAACCTTACCTCCAAATCATTATAAGTTATAAAATTTTGGAAAAAAGAAAGCAATTTCCAACGAGTGGCCCGCGGGTCGGTCATGGTTCAATCTATGGGCCGGACCTGGTTGCGGGCTGGAACTCCCTGGCCCAAGCTAGGCCCTACTCCCGGTCCTGGGATAGGGTCGGGTTGCTACAGTAATTAATAGGTCGGGCCGGGTCGATGGGTTGGCTCAACCCCCTGCCACCTCTATCCATTTTCATTTGCCAATACGAAAAATCCATCTATTCCTATGCATAAAAATATTATACTCCAACCCACTATCCGGATGAACCACTTAGTACTATGAGTTTGGGTAGCGGTTTGGTATATTAAAATTACAAGATCAAGTCGTGGGTAGACAAACTGCAACCAACAGATATTCAATTCGGTCCATATATAGGATTAATTTTGTGAGTTAATTAGTCATTATTACCTAATATTAATGGATAATTTTTTCCTCCCTTAGTAATAAATTTTGTTACTCTTCTAAATTTTTTAAACTAAAAAATATCATAATTAGATCGGATTATTTGACCTATTTTTATTGGGTTCTTGGATGCCCCGAGTACCATATTTATATGAACCGAGTATTAGATAGATTTTTTCTTGACTCGGTATAACCACGTCGAATCAGAAACTTACCTATTGAAACAAAAACTTGATTCATGAATATCCCTAATGTCAACTAGTGGGACAAATAAACAACTACAAAGCAAATCCCAAATTATCTATATAATTTATAAATGGTGAGGGGAGGCTTTTAGTGTTTCTCATTATATATTTTTTCAAAAATACGACCTTACCTTCATGCCTAAC
This sequence comes from Cinchona pubescens, assembly GCA_025175665.1. Taxonomy (NCBI): domain Eukaryota; kingdom Viridiplantae; phylum Streptophyta; class Magnoliopsida; order Gentianales; family Rubiaceae; genus Cinchona; species Cinchona pubescens. The sequence continues at coordinate 6,188,345 of JANKKI010000084.1, forward strand.
TTTCAATAATAACACTATAAGAGTAACTACCTATAAGTCTCTTCCATTCCCACTACCTATTTTATTTTTACTTTTTTTTTTGTGTAATTCTTTTTACTAGCAATATATATTCCAGTAATTTTTTTTTCTTCTAAAATTTTATGTAAATTTTTTATTAAAATGTACACCCATAAAGTTTGTCTTTTTCCACTAGTGATGATAAATTATGTCATTGAGCCTTTAACTTCTATCCTTGATTCAATTTCGTCCACGAGATTTCAAAAAATTAAGCCCTTAAGTTTGACATTTTGCTTTAAATATCCGCAAACTAATTTTTGTCAATTTGGAAATTATCACACGTTACTTACATGCACGTGACCCGAGTAAGGGCATATGGTTAGAATTTTTTTTTTTTAACAAATTACTCTATTCGTCCTTTAATTTTAAGTCCAAATTCTATTTTGTTCCACAACTTTTCAATAGATCCTCGCTATTAGGTCCCCAAGGTTCTTAAATTGGATTTAAAGTGTCCCCATCTATAAAAAAAATATGTTTTGCTTACCAATTTATTAAATAAAGTTCTATTGACCTACACATCATTGGAAAGACAGGTGCTTAGCACATAACTTATCTAGTACAAAAACAAAAAGTAAAATGTGATATAGTTTCTCATAATTAATTTTTTCCCCAATGATGTGCGTGAAAAGAGTGCTTCAAGCCAAATTTCATTTTTGGCGTTTAAAGTTATGTACTTTAAAGATAAATTGCACCCAACATGACTGCGATCTTGTGTTTTTTGCAGGACACACTGCCTCATGGGCAGAAGCATACCCTGATATCGTAACTTGCACAAACATGTTTTGGTGGCCTGCTGGACATTAATTTGTTTAATCGATTAGCCCATGAACCTGCAACTGGACAACTAAATCCTTTAACCACGAATACCTACAAAGTAGTCAAAAATGTCATCAGAGATGTAGTCTCTATGTTTCCTGATTCATTCTATCGTGGAGGAGCTGATGAGATGGCCACCCCAAATTGTTGGAAATCTGACAAAACCATCCAATATTTTCTTGCTAAAAATGGGACTCTCAGCCAGCTTCTTGAAATGTTTGTTAATTCTACATTGCCTTACATCATTAACCAAAATCGTACAGTGGTCTATTGGGAGGATGTTTTATTGGATCCTAATATGAGTGTGGCTGCCTCAGTACTTCCACAAAAAAATGTCGATGAAGCCTGTTACCAACAATGGTATCTATAGCAACTTCCCCAGTAAAATTAGTTGAAAAGAATTGTCTTGGTGTTGTAGGAAAATTATGCTGATTCCATTCTTCTTCACGTTGGAAAAAGTTTTATCCTGGTTTTGTGCTCTCTGCTTAGGATAACATGTATCCTTGAATGTGATAAGATTGGTAATTGTTGTTGGCCCCAAAGCAACCTAAGAGGGGAGGGGTGAATTAGGTTATCTTGAAAAACAAACCTTTTAAATTGCTTAGTAAAAATGCAAATTTTGTGCAATAGATAAACACTAAAGTAAATTTTATAATTAAATGATCAAAGATAAATATTCAATCAATTGAAACTCAAAGACAAATAAAGAGATTGAGAATATCAAACCAAACTCTTAAACTCATCAAGTTCGGAGTACATCTACTAGTAGTGCCTTTTCAAAGAAGGTGAGGCAATAATCTTCTTGTACACAAAGTATCCTCACTCTTGCACCAACTAAGTCCCTCTAGTTGAGCCAAAGGGTTTTACACTACAACCTCTCTTTTGTACACTTGTTATCCCTCCGCGCTTACACTTGAAGATCACTCACAAGTCTACTGTTGCTCACACTAATTCCCTCTAGTTGAGCTAAGAGAACTATATTACCCAAACCAATACATGCCACAGTATTTTAGCCTATTTTTTCCCAAATAGCTCTTACAAGTGTAAGTACTAATGTGATAGTTCCTCACATTAATCTGATGTCCTTGGGCTATTTATAGATGAAAGATGTGCTGAAATTTGAGATCCAAAGGTAAAAAACTACCTATTAAAAACTAACTGAAGTTAGGAGTTCGGACGGAGGTTCGGACGTCCGATCATGTGTCCTATAGCTTTATGAATAGTGCTTCGGACGGTCGTATGCATCCTATAGCTTGATAGAACTTCTTCATTTTGACCTCTTTTATTCGGACGATTTTGTGCATCCTACAGCTTTTGGTTCGGACGGTCACATGCGTCCTATCCTACAGCTTCTGGTTCGGACGGTCATGTGCACCCTACAGCTTATGGTTCGGATGATCATATGCGTCCTATCCCATAGCTTCTGGTTCGGACGGTCATGTGTGTCCTAAAGCTTATGGTTTGGACGGTCATATGCGTCCTATCCCTTAGTTTCTTATTCGGACAGTCATGTGCGTCTTAAAACTTATTGTTCGGATGGTCATATGCATCATATCCCTCAACTTTTGGTTCGAACGGTCATCTGTGTCCTACAGCTTCTGATCATGTTTCGGACGCTTTCTTGCGTCTGAGTTCCTTTCTTCTGGACGCTCTTCATCGTCCGTAAGGTGTTGTTCAACTTTTGGTCATTTTTCTTTATTGTGTTCGGATGATCGTTTTCGTCCGAGCCTTCCTAGTTTTCTGCACACTTGTTTTCAAGCCATTACTATGATTTGGTCATCATTAAAACATGATTATCATAACTGGGGTCCAATTCTGTATAAGCCATTTAGAAATGAGAATGCTCCCTCTTTCTTTTGCAAGTTGTGACTTAATATAGATAAAATTTAGGGATACACATACCCAAGCATTGTAAACAAATTCAATCACATAGTTGACTAATATTCAAGAGATCATAGTTCACATTAAAACATTCTCAAAAAATTTAAATGTTACCCATTTCAATATCATCTTAGCTTATATGCTTTGAACACCCTTTATTGATAATCCATCTTGAATCCCTTGGTGCTATCTAAGCAGACCTACATACGAATTAAGCAACAACTTTTGGTACCCAAACTGTCTTGGGTCCAATTGGGTTAGAAGCATGTTTGATCACCCAAATTTCCTTCATTCCAAATTTCTCATTTTGTTTAACATAGAAATCATTTTTTACATGTCCATGTTGATGACAATAATTACAAATAAAATTCTTATTGCCATAAAAGAAGATTTAGATTTTACAAAGCATAAACCATCCTTTCTTAAGGTGGTAAAATTATTGTTGATAAGCATATTTCTAGTACTTTTCTTTTCAAAAAATATTTTCCTTTTTCTTTGGCAAAAGTACATCAAGATCATCTAATCTCTTCTTCAATGAAGCTTGCTTGAGATCATTTGGTTTTGCACCCAATCCTTTTTTCTTCAAAACATCATTTTCTTGTGTCAACATATTATTTTTATGCACAAGTTTTGAGTTAGCACTCAATAAAGAATTAATCTTGGTTTTTAACTCCTTGTTACTAGCATATGATTCTTTCAAGCATTCATGCATTTTAAAAACAAATGATTCAACATCATCATCATCATCATCACAAGAATCATAACTAGAGGATATCTCATTATAGCCAAGATCCATAAAAGCCATTTGAGCCACCTCATATTCTTCTTCAATTTCTCCATTATAATTGCAATCATCCCATGTGATTTGGAAGTTGTTGAAGTGACAAGATTATGAGGAGTCAAAGGTAAAAAGAAGTGAACACTCATTTGCAACACAATCCCGAAAGCCATAAGCATAGCTTTTTTCACTTGGTTTTTTGCTTATATCTTTTTGTGGGGCCTTCAATGCTATACTTCTTTTTACCTTTGCATCCTCATAATCTTGTACCTTATATTTCAACTTTAATTCAAAGGATGTTAATGAATTAATCAAAGACTCAATATGCATAGAATTTAAATTTTTAGACTTTTCTATGGCAATGGATTTAGATTCCCATTCCTTAGGTAAAGCATTCAACATCTTTCTATTCTTTCACCCAAAGAATATTCTTTACCTAAATCTTCCAAATCCTTTACAATATCATTGAACTTACAACACATATTGTCAATATTCTCATGAGGTTCTATTTTGAAGGATTCATATTTAGCCACTAGAAGTGACTTCTTTTGCTCCCTTATGTCTTCACTTCCTTCATGGATTTCTTTCAAGATCCCATATCTCCTTGGCCGATTTGCAACCTTTCACTTTAGAAGACTTATCTGCATCCAAAGCATTATACAAGATATTCTTATAAATTCAAGGCTTTAGCATTTAAAGATAAATTTATTCTATCTTGTGCATTTAACTCGTATCTAGTCTTAGGCCTTAATCTATGTCTATTTTGATACAAAATATTAGCCTTAAAAGGATCTTCATCAACAATATACCACAAATCAATATCAATGGATTGTATGAAAATTTTCATTTTTTACCTCCAAATAACAAAATTAATGCCATTAAACATGGGTGGTCTAGTAATAGAAAGCCCCTCTAAAAACAAAGCATTAGTGGCTACCATAATGATCTTTATTCTAATACAGATTAAACCAAAACAAGAAGAGACCAAGTTCTGATACCAATTGTTGGCCCAAAAGCAACCTTGAAGGGGGAGGGGGGGATGAATTAGGTTGTCTAAAAAATAAACCTTTTAAATTGCTAAATGAAAATACAAATTTTGTGCAACAAATAAACACTAAAGCACAAATGATCAAAGATAAATATTCAATCAATTGAAACCCAAAGACAAATAAAGAGATTGAGAATCTTTATCAAACCAAACTCCCAAACTTATCAAGCTTGGAGTACATCCACTAGTAGTGCCTCTTTAAAGAAGGTGATGCAATAATCTTCTTGTAAACAAAGTATGCTCACTCTTGCACTAACTAAGTCCCTCTAGTTGAGCCAAAAGGGTTTTACACTATAATCTCACTTTTGTACACTTGTTATCCCTCCGCTCTTACATTTGAAGATCACTCACTAGTCTACTCTTACTCACACTAATTCCCTCTAGTTGAGCTAAGAGAACTATACCACCTAAACCAATACAACCTACAATATTTTAGCCTATTTCTCTCCAAATAGCTCTTACAAGTGTTTGTATTGAATGTGGTAGTTCCTCACATTAATCTAATGTCCTTGGGCTATTTATAGATGAAAGATGTACTGAAATTTGAGCTCCAACGGTGAAAAAATTACCTATTAAAAACTAGCCGTTGGGAGTTCGGACGGAGGTTCGGACGTCTGATCATGCGTTCTACAGCTTTATAAATCAGTGTTTCGGACGGTCGTATGTGTCCTATAGCTTGACAAAAATTTCTTCATTTTGACCTCTTTTCTTCGGACGGTCTTGTACGTCTTATAGCTTTTGGTTCGGACGGTCATATGCGTCATATCCTACAGCTTCTGGTTCGAACGGTCATGTGCGTTCAACAGCTTATGATTTGGACGGTCATGTGCGTCCTGAAGCTTATTGTTCGAACGGTTATATGCATCCTATCCCTCAACTGCTGGTTCGGACAGTCATATGTGTCCTACAGCTTTTGATCATATTTCAAATGCTCTCTTGCATCCGAGTTCATTTCTTTCGGGCGCTCTTCATCGTTCATAAGGTGTTGTTCAACTTTTGGTCATTTTTTTTATTGTGTTCGGATGAACATTTTCGTCCTTCCTGTTTTTCTTCACACTTATTTTCAAGCTATTGGTCGATTTGGTCATAATCAAAACATGATTATCATAATTGGGGTCCAACAATTGCCTTTTTACTTGAGCAAATAGCCGAATGATGTTCAAAAGGCTCATGTGCACCTGAATGCATGGGAGTAAAAATCTCCAAACCTCAATCACAATCTAGCCATTCAAATGGAAGAAAGCCCAATTAAAATAATTTATGTAGAAAAAGGGTAAAATTTTAGGTTGTGTCTGGATTGATAGATTTAATTTATAGGATGGATTTAAAATGAATGGATTTGTATTATGTGAATTTAAAATGACATGAAATTTGGGTGAATTTAAAATCCACTCATTTAGCCTTAAAATCTCACTTTCATTTATTGATGGATTTCTAAATACATTCACTTGTTTGGATACACCTATGATGGATTCTAAATCACTCTATCCAAACGTAGCTTTAGTCCTTCCATTGTACACTAGTGAAATTTCCGTGCTTTGCACGTGTATTACTTGTGACATTATAAAAAATATATATTTATTTGAGTTAATTTAAAGTATTTGCATTTGTTATTCACTTTATTTAATTAATTGGAACTAAAATGTTATAAATTATTATTATAGAAAAATTCAATAAATCTTTAATGAAGTTATGTGGAGTTATTTGTATGAAATAAATGTGATATGGTTCTTCCTTTATTTAATAATATTTAAGTAGTCAAAATTTTCATCTATACAAAATTACAAGTCAATTTTCTCTTCAATTGCTCTTGCAAAATCGTTGAATTATATATTATGGTCCCAAAACTTTTTACATGGTAGTTACAAAGTAAAGAAAATTCTTATGACTTGACTTATTAAAAGAAAAGAGGAACATTATCGCATCCACTCACAATAGATTTTATCTAAGATCCATCTAACCGACTATAACTTGATGTGTTTTTATATTTTTGAGCATTTGGAATCTGCTTGTTGATTAAATAAATAATGTGTTTATTCTTTTTTAAAGATGACTTTTTTAATTTTTTTGATTGAGGATTTTATCCTTAGTTTTTATACTTGTTTACCTCTTTAATTTATATTGACATAATGTATATTTCTTCTTTTTGTACTACGTTTTCTTTGTTTTCTACTCATTTGGTTTTGTTAAATATTGGTTTATAAATGATTAAAGCAAACGAGAGAATTTTTTACCTATAACTATTACGCTTAGAACATCATTGTATTTGTTGGCTACAAACAACTTGAATTCTCTAATGTGGATGAGGGTAACAAATAGTTCCTTCTATCATTAAATTATAAAACAAATTGGTTAGAAGGACACTTAACCATACAAGAATTTGTCAATTTGGCCACTCAACTATTAATTTGGGGCTTAGATGCTGACTCAACTTATATGAATGCACTATTTGGGTCACTCTGTCTATTTTATCCATTTAATACTATATTTGGTCAGTCATATAACTTTCACGTGATTTCTTTAAGAGGATGGCTCGTTAATTATTAACATGTAGACTGCTTAGGCCATGTAAGACAAATTAGACTTTTCTTATAAAAATTTATAGCGTCCGGGATTCTAACTTAAGTACAACTGTATCTTCACTTTCGTGAATACAAGTGCATTCTTTCTCCACTTTTTTTTTCTCTAGCTTTCATACTCGTTAGTGTACAAAATAAAAATTTGAGCTGTAAAGGGAATATTAGTGAAAATATGAAATGTAAAATAATGGTATTAGTCAAATTGAAGAACTCAATGCCACTTTATTCAAATACTAGTGGGAAAGCCATACTCTATAGGTGTAGAATTTGTTTTTTGAAAAAAAAAATTGCATAAAATTTCACAAAAAGAAGTTGTGGAAATATTAACAAAAGCTTACAAAAATAAAAAAAATATTGATGGTGGATGGTAAAGAGTGGGAAAGGAAGTAATGAGTGCATATATAAAATAGGGCATTATTAAAGATAACTATGAATATAAGGGTGTAATTGAAAAATCAAAAAATATCACACCAAAACTTTTCGCTCTCCTTTTTTATATAGTATAAATATAGATAGAAATTGTTTCAGGAACGTGCTATATTATCAATTAACACAACAAGATTACAATACTTATTTAATAATAGATCTTCCCATCCACATAAGTATAAGAAAAGGAAAAAAGAGAAACTGGATCACCATTTACTTTGAAAAATTTAAAACTGATCTTCCCATCCACATAAGTATTAGAAAAGGAAAAAATAGAAACTGGATCACCATTTACTTTGAAAATTTTAATATGTAGCAATATATATATATATATATATATATATATATATATATATATCTCAAAGAAGAAAAACAGGAAGAGAATGTTCATTGTAATAAAAGTATTGGTAAAGGCAGAATTAAATATCATATGAACTTTTTAGAAAAGCTAACATTATTTGGAAATATTTAAAAAAGTAAGTGTGACAATATATATCGGGGACAGAGGAAATACTGATAACTGATTTAGTCTTTGATGATAATTGTGTATGAAATATCAGTAATTTTTTGTACGTGTTAGATATTTCAGTTTGTTTTCTTCAGGTATCCTGGATGTGATAAAGGACCAACACAGTGTATAAAAGCATACCACAACCTTTTTTTTTTTTTTTTTTTTACTTCTCTTGTGTTAGTAGCTTACCGAAATTTAAACTCTATGATAAAAAAAAGAATATTTTCAGAAATAATTAGGACCATTATTATCAGGGATATCTATGTAGTAGTAGCAATTTTATATGCCATTTAATAATTTTCTCTTGTTTGACTATTCTCATAGAGAAAAGTGGAAAGAAAGTTAGCCTAAAATAATATTGCGGGATAGAACATCATATAAAAACAGAAGTTTCATGATTAATTAATGGAAAAAAAACTTGGCAGCAGCCAAGTCCTGCTGCCAACTTGCATTGCATGACATGTGTTCAAATTAGTTTGACGGAAGGATTTGGAAACTTAAAGGCAATATACTTATGTAATTATATTTTGATATTCTTATTATTTTTAATTGTCTTAGAGATTGCCAAATAAGTTAGTAATTATCACATAAGTTGGTGCTTTAGAAATTCTAGACTTCTAGGAGTTCACTGGTACCTACGTTGAGTTTTCTTTTTTTCTTTTTTTTTGGGTTATTTTAACGTGAGTTATGATATTAGTAAAATTACCAAACCGCTTACAAAATTATTCAATTCCCTTACCGTCAAATTGTGAATCATGTTATGTGTTTTCATTATTTTTCTAATTCAAACAATAGTATGATTTGATTACTATTCCTCAAAGAAAGAGTTGATTCGTTTTGATAAACTTACTGATGTATATTCCAGAATAAATCACATCATTAAATCCAATATAAAGTTTTGTAAAAATACTAAATGTATCATTAATCTCTTAATTAAGTATCATAAAACAATTTAATTTGTATTTTATAATCACTAACTTATTTGATAATCCCCAAGATAACAATATTAAAATAAAAATATCAAATAATAGTGGTATTAGTAAGTATACGCACTTGCGTTTACAAATCATTCCGGTTAAGACGTAGTAACTAAATTGGAACACATCATGCAATGCAAGTTGGCAGCTTGACTTAATTTTTAGACGTTTTGCACCAAGTTTTTCAACTGTCTCTTATAAAAGTCATGATTCAAGTTTTTTCCAAGTTTTATATGCCCTTTATTGATTGAAAATTTCAAAGTCAAGCAATTGGCGGTCAAGTTTAATGTAGACTGTTCAAAATATTACCCAGAAGAAAACAATAAAAGTAAACTTTTCGGCTTCTACGCATGTAAAATCGTGTTGTAAACAACTCTTGCTCGAAAATTACTTTTCTTTGCGTTCCAAGCAGCAAAGAGGAAACAAGGAGGAAAGGGTGGTTAATTACAAAACTAAAAGAACAAATGTATTTATTCCTGAGATAGTTAAAGTATAGTTTCTTAATACAAGTTATCCCAAAAAGTGGTAGAATTTTCACCGGAAGCTGTCTCACACAAAATTGGTTTCTATTTTGCATTCATATAAGTTGAGTCAGCATCTAATAAAAAAGAAAAAATGAATCTATCTCATACAAAAGAGTAGGGGTGTGCATTAGTTAATTGATCTGTTAATTAGTTAAAAAAATCGATCAAAATTTAGAACAAAATTATAAAACTGGTTTAATTAATTTTGATTTCTAATTTAATTTGCTAGAAAATTCAGTTAACTAAATTTGAATTCGGTACTCGATTTTGAATTCGATTCACCAAATTCAACTTGAGTTAATTTGACCCTTAATATTGGACTAAAATCCTACACAAAAACTCATTTTTTTTCAAACAAAATTTTCCTAATTTTATTTTATTTTTACCACATAATTTGATATGTTCCGTGAATTTTTATTGATAAATAATTTGAAATACTAATTTAATAATATAAGTATGAATTAATGTAAAAGAACATAATAAATTGTACAAATTTATTTAAAAAGTTAAAGCTAATTATAATAATTATCAATAAATATTTTAGTCAAATAATTGCGTTTATATTTCTAGTGACATACTATTTATATATCAAAATATTTTAATAAAATTTTATTTTTTTAATTATTAAATTAGATATCAGCTAATCGGATTCAAATTATTTCTCTACCATTTCCGAATTCGTTAACCACATTTATGAGTTCGATTGACGAATTTCTGAACAAATTCAAAATTAATCAAATTTGAAATTGATTTACAAATTTGAATAACCGAATACTTGCACACCCCTATAAGAAGTTTCTATTTTCGAGAGGTATTTATTAGGTTTATAAAGGGTTAACACCAGTATAATTCTCATGATTAATGAAATTCGGTCAATCTAAACTCATAAATGCTGTCTCTTATACACATCTAGATGTGTATAAGAGACAGCTGCGAAGATTATTCGTAGATGTGTATAAGAGACAGGATTGTGTGTGTGTGTGTGTGTGTCAAGTAAATCAAAAAAAAAAAAAAAAGGGTTTAAAACTATCAAATTCTTGAATTACTTACAAAAAATTATCTCTTAAATTTATTTTAAAATATCTTTCTATTTTAACAAAATTATAATTATTTAGTTAAACTTATATTTATAATTTTTTTAATGGGACACACATAGAGTGTTCTAAAATCACTAGTATTATATAGTGAAAACCTTCCGTTAAATATTGGACTGATTCCATTTTACACCTCTTAATTTATACCTAACTCTCATTTGCATCTCCAATTTTAGTTCGGACATTGAGAGTTAATCATAACTCTCAAATTCAACTCAATTCAGTTCAATTTTTAATGCCGTCACTAAATTTATAGAATCTTTGATCCTATGCCCACAATATTCTAGCAACATTATTCTACATCTTGCTAAATTTGTTATACACAAAAAGATTTTATTAATTTTCATGACAGTGTCAAAATTTAAGTGGATTGAAGTAGGATGATGTGGGAGTTGGGGGTGCATAATAGAAAGAAAACGTCTAAAAATTAAATTTGGAATTACAAATTGAAAATTGGGTATAGCTTGTGGGTGTAAAATATAATTAGTCCATATATATTCTCTCATAAGATTAGAAGATTATCCTCTCCGACAATAATTTGGAAAATTTCAATTACTTGCCTTTTTTCCGTTGTTACTGCAAATGTCAGCATATTTGTATGTATGTAGAACACTTGTTGACAAATGGAAATGATTAATGTGATGAGTCAACTTTTCAGTCCCTGTCTCTTATAAACATCTATATGTGTATCCATTGGGACTCTGGATTGATAATCTGCATAACACACACTATATAAAGGGTTCTTGTGGAGAAATATTACATATAACGAAAGCAGAAATCAACAAATTTTCATATTTAGGAAGCTACTATTTTCTTGGTAGAATATAGGAATCTATTTACACATATACACGCACAAAGGGGAAAAAAAAAAAAAAAAAGCATCAAAGAAGGCAAAAGAAGCACATATCAATTAAGCCATGGCATTTCAAATTGTCAAAAAATTAATTAAAATTTGGAACAGTCTAAATTCTGTCCTTATACAAACTAGATTGTTCAAAGCAAGCCATTGTTTTTAAATTAGATCAATATATTTTATTTTCCAAGAGAAAAATGCTAATTTATTTACAAATAAATCTTGCAGTATGAATATTTTTGTCGTTCGAAGGTGGAAGGGGACCAAGCATATGGGACACCTTCTGTCGCAAACATCTAATGTGTATAATTTACATTAAATCTTCAAAAGAAATAATTGATCGAATAAATATTTATCATATATATTGCAACTCATTATTTAATTATTTCTTGCAATGCGAAATAGTATGACCAGTTCATACCAATGGTGACGTAGCTGATGATTTTTATCATCGTTACAAGGTATGAGACATAACTCTGAAATACAATATGATAAACAATTTAAAATTAATAAAATGCAAATGATGGTATGCAGGAAGACATACAAACAATGAAATCCTTAGGGTTGAATGGTTTCAGACTATCCATCTCATGGTCAAGAGTTATACCTTGTAAGAATCTCTTACTCTCTTTTTTTTTTTCCTGATAAATAAGTTTATATTACCTCAATTATTATACATAGAAAGTAGTAGATTGTTCAGACATAAAATCAAATGCTTGAATTGTCTATGAACGAAATATTGCTTTATACAGTAATCTCTAAATCAATGAGGAATTGTGACAAATTATGCAACACTACTTCTTATAACGAACCATTATTAATATTAATATACTATTATTGATTTTATGTTTTTTTAATAATCTTCACAGCTGGGAAGCTAAGTAAAGGGGTGAAAAATAAAAAATAAAAAATACAACAACCTCATCGATGAGCTACTAGCGAATGGTATGAATTATCAATCCAATAGAAAAAGTATGCTATAAACTCTCTAAAACACACACACACACACACAATCTCATTTTTTGGCTTACTAACGAATGCATTGTTGAATCCAACAGGTATTACGCCGTTCGTTACAATCTTCCATTGGGATCTTCCTCAACCTTTGGAAGATGAGTATGGTGGCTTTCTAAGCTCTAACATTGTGTAAGTGATCATTGCATGCATGGACCCTAATTCCCATTAGAAGCACGTGATTACTTAGTTAGGTTTGGTTTACAACCTACTCCTAAACACTGCGGTCATTTAAGAAATTCATAACTTAGTTGCATGCTGATGTAAATCAAACCTGCCCTAATTGGCTCTAACACTTGATTTTGTTTGCAGGGATGACATTGTGGATTTTGCTGAGCTATGTTTCAAAGAATTTGGTGATAGAGTTAAATATTGGACCACCGTTAATGAACCATTGACATTTTGTGTAGCTGGCTATGACTCCGGCATCTTAGCCCCCCAGGCCGATGTTCGGCATGGAGGAACAATGACTGCCCTGCGGGCAACTCCGCAACCGAGCCTTACTTGGTTGCCCACAATATTCTCCTTTCTCATGCTGCAATATCCCATCTATATAGGGAGAAATATAAGGTAATAATACCAGAATGTCTCGCTACCGCATGCATTTGGACCGAATTTCACTTTATACCCTCAATTTAGACTACTTTGGATCTTTACTTTAGTTTTGAAAATTTTGCACCCTAAACTCTTGAATCTATCCCACTTAAATAGGAATTTTAACATTGTCACATAAATTAACAAAATATTTTCATGAGCACAACAAATTTAGCCGGATGGACGATAACATTGTTACAATATTTTTGGTACACCCAGCAAATATTCCGCTAAATTTGGTAACAGTGTTAAAAAATTGATTGAAGTGGGTGTATAAAAATTGGGGGTGCAAAATATTCAGATCCATAATTAGGGTAGAAAATACAAATTAAGTACAAATCAATGTTCTAAAGCATAAAATAGTGTGATTGTAAAATTACAAGATCATACTTATGATAATTAGCAGTTACACACCATCTCAAAATGGCGAAATAGGGATAGTGCTCAATCCTACTTGGTATGTACCCTACTCCAATAGCAAAGCCGATAAGGAAGCGCCCAACGTGCCTTGGACTTTGGCTACGGATGGTGAGTGCCACTAAGTTATTTTTCAATTCGTTATTTTCAAAATCTAAAAACAAAATTAATGTAATCATTTTATGCGTTTTGCAGGTTTCTACATCCGTTAGTTTTCGGGATTATCCAGAAAGAAAATCATTTCATAATATTTAATGATTGGCGATTTATGTACTGTCAATTAAAGGTGGTCAAATGTCTCTCTAGATTTTAAATAAAAACTATTAAACTTCCCACTTTGCTTCATCTGCGCACTACTCTAATTAGTTAATTACATGACTTTCACGCAATGCACAATCTAGAGTCCTAATCCCTGTTGTCTTATACACAGTTGTTCTTATGATGAACATAAATAGTTGGAATTCTCGTGATAGAATTATTCCGTAGTGGTTTGAGTATTTGTAAAGTACAAATTTTTAAAACATTAGTATTATTATGTACAAATATTTAAAATATAACGGATAGTTTCATTACGGTGCTATATAAAACCGTCTTTGTGTGGGTTCTCAAATTGCGGAATAAATCCAATGCGTGTCTCATTTCCATTTTCCCTTGTTGCAGTGAGAACTATCCGTTATATTTTAAATTTTTGTACGTTTAATACAAATCTTGAGTCTCTCTTACTAAATCATACTACTGAAATAGAAAAGGGAAAAATTGATAAAATATTGGTCACACTATTTCTTCCCGAAATTGAAAATTTGTTTTGTTTCCACATCAAGTAATATTAATAATGATTATAAATTTATCTGTGATATAACTGTCTAAAATTACATGTAAATCATTATTCAATTTTGAGTGCTTTATTTGTTCTCTAATTCAACCAAAATCATTTACATTCCTTTGGATACTTGGTCATACTAATATTACTAAAGTTGAAGAAGGGGTTAAGGATTTGAGTAGATTACGCTTCTATCAAAGCCATCTAAGGGCAGTTAAGAAGCCATTGAGTAAGTCCGCCCCCTGCATCAAGTGCTCTCATTGATTACTCAAATACACTGTTACATGTTCATTTACATTGTCTAATTACAAATTCAAATTTATTTGATAAGACCACTAAAATGTTACCAGATCTGAAATAAAAATGAACGAAATTCGATTAACTATATATAAATAGAATCGGTAATTTAATACGATTTTGTCGCATGAATTAGCTTTTGTCAAATGATGTTTAATCAAGATTCTGTCAATGATATGCCTTTCTAATTAATATATATATAATATATATATATATATATATTTGAAGCCCTTCACATTGACACCATCACTGCAAAATTGTTTCAATAGTTGAAGTATATTAATATTAATATATATATAACCTAAGAAGTCTGTCTCGAATACACATCTAGATGTGTTAAGAGACAGTCCTTGATCTTTATTCGACAATTCAAGAATAAACTCTAGAGATAGCCCAAACTTTCAGCTCTACTGGTTCAAGAAATTCCTAAGTTCGTAAATATTAATTTCATATGCTATAGTGACACATAGAATGGTTCATTAATTTCAGCTCTCTAGAGTTTAGAGTAGTATTGTCGAATAAAGGAATAAGGATTATCAACAATTTAATTTATTCGTGATGTTTAGGTTGTATTCTTTTTGTAAAATCTTCGATATTGTAATAATAATGCTTATGTAAAGTATATTCTTTGTATTGTACGAGAGGTGCATATGAAAGTTACCTGTTACTACTATTTACTTTCTTGGTTTCTCTTCACGAAATTGACCTCGCTCCTTCTTTTGCTGCTTCTGATTTTGTAAACCATATTAAAGGAATAGCAACTCCTAGATGGATCCCTAAGACTTGGTTATGTTAATTTATGTATTTTCTCTTATTACCCCCCAAAAAAAACTTACTCTTAATTTAAAATTATTACACAAAATATTATTAAATCATGTAATATCATATTCTAAAAATATAATCTGATGTCTAAAGTCTAACCCAATAGATGATGTTAATATTAAGAGTCTCTAGAGGAAGGAATATTAGATGATCATCGCCATCTATCGGCAATCAAGGCAGCCACGAAGTGAGTTCAAGTAAACTTTTCCAGATTTAGAATGTTGGATATATCATCTTGTAGATAAAAAGTTCAACTGCTAATTACATAAAAGTTCCTTGTAGAAAGAAATAGAGTGGAGAAATTAATAAAAAATTACATGAAAGTCCCTCGACATTAGCCGATTATTTTGTAAAATTACAAAGATGCCTCTTACATACGAATAGGTTTGGATACTCGCCGATTCAGGAAAATTCGAACCACTATTCAAACCTGTCATTTAGATATCCGAACTGCAAATCGAATTGGTATAAATAACAGATTCGAGTACCATTCATTTACAAGATGTCAATAATGGATCTCTTATACACATCTAGTTGGAGTTTATTTTGAACACTAGATAACTGGGAAGGACTATTTCTCCAAATAAATCCACGTTGTTACCGTGTCTCTTATACACATCTCTCGGTTTTCAATTAAAATGGATGCACACTACTTTGACTTTATTTCATTTTAAAAATAAACTCCAACTGAAAAACGGGTAAAATTGATACATTTAGAATTGTTGAAGAATTTTAAAAGTTTTGGATAATTTTATCCTTTAAAAATATCACGTGAAAGTCATGTAATTAACTAATTAGAGTATTAAACAGATGAAGTAAATGGGATGATTTAAAATTCACATTTTCAGAAATTCAGTGACCATTTGAGCCACCAAAATAGTTGTAAAAATCGATTTTGTATTATGAAATGATTTTCATATTCATTTGCTCTAAATTATACACATCTTGAAAGTTCCATAATATTTCACAAGGTCTTAAATTTTGATTTGATAGAATTTAGTTCTCTTATCATATCTAATGACTTAAAACTGAATAAATTGTATATTCAATCATATATTGAAAAATAAATAAAATGGTATTATTAATTTGATTTGAAGGTGTTGATTTATTGGCATAATTCATTCTTCAATAGTCTTAGAATTAATAAAATCCTTCTTGTATAATGAGAAATGTTATGTGGCTTTGTCCCACATTGGGTAATATTAAGGAGAGTTGTGTAGTTGTGATCTTATAAATAGAGACTTTAGCTTTTGGACTTTATGTACCATGTACTAAACATAAGAGAGTTTAGTGGGCTATTGGGTTTTGTTGGTCATTAAGTCTTTCGTCTTTATTTTGGCTTTTCTTTGTACTTTTGTACTAGTGCTTTTGTGGGTTTAGGAGCACTATCCTAAAACTTTTGTATTCTTCTAATATAGTAAAATTTTGCTTACCTTCACCTGTAGACGTAGGTCTTTAGACCGAGCCACGTAAATCTAGTGTCTCTCTTTTATTTTCTCTGAAATTCTCTTATACACATATTTGAAAACCACTCTGCTTCTCAATTTTCTTAGATCCTCCCTAACAAACTGGTATCACAGCTTCGGGAAAGTTTTGAGGCATTATGACGATAACAAAGACCCATATGGAGAAATTTGACCGGAGTATCAATTTCGGGATCTGCTCAAGGTGGAGGCTATCCTGATCCAAGATGGTGTGGACATCTAGCTCTTTATAAAGTGGAGAGGCAGTGACGTTGTGGGATAAATTGATGACTTTGTACATGAAGAATGCAATTGAGAATTGGATCTATTTGAAACAAACCCTTTACATACTTTGGATGACTGAAGGTAAATCTAAACTCTCACATCTTGATAAATTCGATTTCATTGTTATGGATTTGGGGAATATAGATCTTGAAATTGATGATGAGAATCAGAGCCCTTTTGTTATTATGTTCCCTTTCCCTGTCATTTAAACATTTTTATGATACTATAATTTATGGTAAGGAAACAATCTTGTGTTGTGAAATTAAAATTGCTTTAAAATCTACGGAGAAAATTGATAGGGATATAACCTGGAAAATTGGTAGAAATCAAGATGAAGGCTTGGTTGGTAGGGGTAGATCTGAAAAGAGAGATTTTGACAGTAGTAAATCAAAATCTAAATCTAAAGGCAGAAATAGAAACCAACTGTATCTTATTATCGTGAAACTTAAGACACATTAAATCCGAATGCTTCAGGTTAAAAAATAATGATAAGCATAAGAGACAGGCATGATGTAGAAATCTAACTAAAAAAATACTGATACTACCGAGGCTAGCGTTGCAGCTGATAAGAGTAACTAAAATATATTCTTTGTCACTAATGATAGAACAAGGTCTAAAAATGAGTGTATTTTAGATTCAAGGTGCTCTTGTCACATGTGTCTCAATAGAGATTTGTATTCTACCATGAATCTTGTAATGGTGGAATTATTTTGATGGGTAATAATGTCGTTTGTGATGTTGCTGGAAAGGGTGCAATCCGGATTAAAATATATTATGGTATTGTGAGGACGCTCCTAATATTAGACATGTTCCTGATTTAAAAAAGAATCTCATCTCTTTCGGCACCTTGGAGTCTTTTGGGTACAAATATGTAGCTGAAGGTGGAGCTCTAGAGATTTCCCTTAAATAGCATCTTCTCTTATAGACATCTAGATGTGTACACTTATATAGGCAATAGGATTTTACTTTCACAGGTTCAACAGTAGACTCTTCATCATCTTTGTCTGACTCTGATATCCACCAAATTATGGCATATGCATTTGGGGCACATGTGCAAGAAAGGCTTGCCTATGTTGAGCAAAAGAGAGCATCTTTGTGGGTACCGGGACTATGGATTTTTGTGAACATTATGCCTTTGAAAAGTAGAAGAGAGTCAGCTTAAATTCACCTGCAATTCACAGGATAAAAGGGATTTTAGATTATATCAAATCTAATCTTTGAGGGCCAACTCGTGTTCCATCTATGGGTGGTGCAAGAAATCTAAATTTGGTCAACAATTTAACAGGAATTTTCATGCTAACATTGCTGACAATCATGCTCAGAATAATAATCAAAATATGGAGACTTTATTTTTGGCCTGTAATGTTATGGGCCTTATTGATAAAAATAAATGATTTTTGGATACTTGTTGTAGTAATCATATGTGCGATAAAAAAGAATTATTTTCTGAGGTTGATGAATTTGTCAGGGGCGAAGTAAGATTTGGCAATAATACTACTTTACCTATTTTTGGGAAAGAAAAAATTCCCACAAAGCCTAAAATATAAATCCTATTTCTTATACACATCTAGATGTGTATAATCCAGATTAAGTCATAATTTGCT
Organism: Cinchona pubescens; assembly: GCA_025175665.1. Lineage (NCBI taxonomy): Eukaryota > Viridiplantae > Streptophyta > Magnoliopsida > Gentianales > Rubiaceae > Cinchona > Cinchona pubescens. Next base: position 6,207,205 of record JANKKI010000084.1, read on the forward strand.
AAGCATAGGTCGATTATCTGAGAAAAATTATAATATTCATATCACACATGGCATGTGTACTATTTTTGATGAAAATATTAGCATGATCGCAAAGGTTATGATGACTCCTAATCGCTTATTTCCATTAAATTTGAATAGTGAAAATTTTTCTTGTTTGAGTACTGTGATTGATGATAAAAATTGACTGTAGCATTTGCAGTTTGGACATTTAAATGTAGCCAAAAATCTTTGGCTAGTGGAACCTGTCTCTTATACACATCTAGATTTTTCAATTATACCTTTATATTCATAGCTATCTTGTGTTTTGGGTAAGAAGCGACGGGATGTTTTTCAACAGAAAATCATGGAAAGCAAGGAGACCATTGGAGATTATTCATTCGACTTATGTATAGTGGAGGTTCCTTCTAATGACGGCTGTAGGGTCACTTGCTCTTCAATTGAGCATTAAAAAATTCAAAATTTTTGTCTCTGTCAAAGTGGTTTTCAAATAAAAATTTTGAGAATTTGTAGAGGTCAACAATACCTTGTCTATGATAATTTTCTAGAAGAAAATGGTATATATCATCAATTGACAGCCAGGTAACTTCACAACAAAATGAAGTGGCTGAGAGGAAAAATAAGACAATTATGGTGAGATGCATGTTGAAACTGAAAAATATGCCAAAGCTTTTTTGGGCAAAGGAAGTTGCATGTGCTATTTATTTGTTGAACATGTGTCTTATGAGAAACTTTCCTAGAAACCCTGAAGAAGTTTTGGAGTGGTCGAAAATCATTTGTTAGCCATCTCAGAGTATTTGGTTGTATTGCTTATCCTCATATTCTTGACCAACTGTGTAGAAAACTTGATGACAAAGATGAAAAATCTATTTTTATCTCTCAAGACCTCAAATTCGTCCATAACGTCAATGCCAATTAACTGCTAGATTGTAAGATTATGTTATTTCTTCAGATAATTCTCCTTCTGATGAAAATATTATGAATTTTGTTTTATTTGCAGATTGTGACCCTGTTGTTTGTGAGGATGTAGTTCAAGATGATCGTTGAGTTAAGGCAGTGGATGAAAAAATTCATGCTATTGAGAAAAAGGATACATGGGAGATTATTTCTTTTCGGACTAGTAAAAAGGCCATTGGAGTGAAGTGGGTCTACATGACCAAGTACAAGCCTAGTGGGGAAGTGGCCATATGAGATTCAATGCGAGATTGGTGGCAAAAAGCTACAAGCAGAAACTTAAGACTATTTTGAGGTATTTGCACCTGTTGCTCGATTTGATACAGTTCATTTAATAATTTCTCTTGCTACTCAAAATAAATGGAGAATTTATCAAGTGCATGTCAAGTCTGCTTTCTTAAATGGAGTACGCGTAGAGGAAATTTATGTTGAGCAGCCTGTAGGTTTTGTTAAAAAGGCCAAGGTTTACTGGTTGAAAAGGGTTTTGTATGGCTTAAAACAAGTTTCATGGGCGAGGTACACGAGAATTGACTCATATTTTATTTTCTCGTGATTTTTGAGATGTCCATATGAGCACACTTTGTACATTTAATCTTCTTCGTGGTGATTGCACCCTTTTGAGCAACATCTCAAACGATTTTGAGTATTAAGATGTGTATAATTAACAGGTACTATATCAAATCTGTCTCTTATACACATCTAGATGTGTATAAGATGACAGACGAACTTTTGTGTGAGATCCCCCTTCATTATTTTCTTCTTTCCTGTATGAGACAGTATTTTATTTCTCAAAGAAAATATACAGGTGATATTTTGAAAAACTCCGAAATGGGTAGAGCTAAGCCAATTTTTGACTCCTTTTGCTGATATATTGCATTTTCTTTACGGATGGCACTGGAGAATATGTAGATCCTACCTACTTTAAAAGTTTGGTAGGGAGTTTATGATATTTGACTTCTACGAGGCGAGATATCACTTTTAGTGTTAGTTTGATTAGCAAGTTCATGGAAAATCCATGTCAATCACACTTGCACTGTCTCTTATAAGGATCTTGAGGTACATCAAAGGTACGCAGGGAGATGGCATATTTTATTCATGTAATGATCCAGTTGAGCTATTTGGTTATACAGACAGTGATTGGGCAGGTGATGCAGTTGAGAGAAAGAGTTCTTCAGGTTATGCAATTTTTACTGGTTCGGGTGGGTTTTCACGGAGTTCTAAAAAGCAACAGGTGATAGCGTTGTCTACCGCAGAAGTGTTACAGGAGTATATTGCAGCAGCTAATAGTGCTACTCAAGTATTGTGGTTACGTCGTAATGGTTGGTGTTCTTCAGCACAAGCAGGATGGTCAGCCGAAGATTTATTGTGATAATAAGTCTGATATTGAGTTGTCCAAAAATATAATTTTTCATGAGCGTAGTAAGCACAATGATATCAAATATCACTTTATATGTGATTTGATTCGAGATAAAGAGATTGAAATTGATTATTGCAGAATTGAAGAGCAAGTGACGGCTTATTTTTAAAAATGTCTCCAAGTTGGAAACATTCTGAAAATTAAAGAAGATTGGGTATGTTAAAATTTGAGGAGCTTTGTCTAAGGGAGGTTATGTAGGAATATTAAACCAAGCTATATTATTTAATTAGTTTTATGTTTAGTGGATCCATTGTCTATTTATGATTAGTTGATTAGTTAAGGTGCATAGTGTGTTGGTGGTCTAGTTGCATGGTAATACTACTATTTACATCAAATTGCTGCAGTACATGGAACATGAGATACAAAAAGGCAGCCGTCCTCTGTTCAAAAAAAGGACACACTCACCTCTGCCTATTTTGTTTCTCGTTTGAAGAGCCGCAGTCATCATCATTTAAGAAATAAAATTTTGTTCAATAAATTTTGTCTTACAGTTTGATTATTTAATTATTTTGAGTCTTTCAATATACATAGTAAGGGCATTATTAAAGATAGCTATGAATATAAAGGTATAATTGAAAAATAAAAAAAATTTCCAAAATTTTTCATACTCCCTTTATATGTGGTATAAATATAGACAGATTTTATTTTATGAATGTGCTGTATAATCAATTAACACAACAAAATTGCAATATATAGTGAAAAATGATCTTTCTATCCACACAAGGATAAGAAAAGGAAATAAATATCAGGGATGGAGGAAATATAGATAACTTATTTAATATCTGATGATAGTTTTTGTGTATAAAATATCAATAATTTTTTTGTATGATATAAAAAAAGAATCTTTTCAGAAATAATTAGGACCAGAATTCTTAGTTCCAACAACCTGTTGAGCACAAATACATGACGAAGGCACGTTTTTATCCGGGATATCTACGTAGTAGTATCAATATAATATACCATTTAATAATTTTCTCTTGTTTGACTATTCTCATAGTTGAACGCAAAAGCTTGCTCGGTTAAATCCATAAACATCTAAACTGTGAATTAATTTGATGTAGAAATTTAGCCTAATATAATATTGCGTGGTAGAACATCATATAAAAAACAGAAGTTTCATGATTAATTATATGCCTTTTATTATTTGAAAATTTCAAAGTCAAGTAATTGGCGGTCAAGTTTAATGTGAACTGCTCAAAATATTACCCGAAAGAAAACAATAAAAGTAAACTTTTCGGCTTCTACGCATGTAAAACTCGTGTTATAAGCAACTCTTGCCCAAAAATTAATTGTCCTTGCGTTCCAAGTAGCAAAGAGGAAACAAGGAGGAAAGGGTGGTTAACTACAAAACTAAAAGAACAAATGTATTTATTCCTGAGATAGTTAAAGTATAATTAAGGAAGTTATCCCAAAATGGGGTGGAATTTTCACCGGAAAGGTGTCTCACACAAAATTCTTTCTATTTTATTATTAATAAAAATCTCTTTTGCTTTCATAAGGAAAAAAGAAAAAATGAATCTATCTCACACAAAATAGTAGGGGTATGCATCGGTTAATAAAATCGGTCAAAATTCAGAACAAAGTTATAAAACTTTTAACCAATTTTGATTTCTAATTCAATTCGCCAAAAAATTTAGTTAACAAAATTTGAATTCGGTACTCGATTTTGAATTTGATTCACCAAATTCTACTTGAGTGAATTTGTCCCTTAATATTAGACTAAAATCCTATGCAAAAACACTTATTTTTTTTTAGGCAAAATTTTCCTAATGTTATTTTATTTTCGCACATATACACATCTAGATCTGTATAATCTGTCTCTTATAGCACATTTGAAATACTAATTTAATAATACAAGTATGAATTAATGCATAAGAATGATAACAATTGTATAAATTAATTTAAAAAGTTAAAGCTAATTATAATAATTATCAATAAATATTTTCAATCAAATAACTTCATTTATATTTTCAATCAAATAACTTCATTTAAATATTGACTAAGCAAATTCAGAAAATTCCGCTACCGTTTTGAATTCATTAACCACATTTATGAATTCGATTAACGAATTTTTGATTAAATTCAAAATTAACCAAATTGAATTCCAAATTAATTTACAAATTTGAATAAACGAATACTTGCACACCTCTACAAAAAAGTTTCTATTTCCGCAAGGTATTGAGTTAACACCAGTATAATTCTCATGATTAATGAAAAGAAAAGCTAAAATTAAAAAAAAAAAATACGTTCTACTTATTCTTCAATGTTCCAACTATCTACAAAAGAAAGAAAAGATTAAATTAACCTCCATAATTTGTGGGCATTTCGCAAAAAAAAATCATGAAATATTTTAGTAAATAAGGTCGCCACATAAAATTATGGTGGTCATTTATTTTTTATTTATTTTTTTAAAAATGAAGCTTGCCACATAATCTTCCTATATATAAAGGGAGAGTCTAATTTGGTATGTTGGTCTTTCTCTTTGGTTTCCTAATTAGTTGTAACAAGAAAAATTTTAAATTTTAAAAGATAACTGCCATCAAATAAAAATAAAAAAAGGTGGGAAATAACTACCATCAAGTCACTCAAAAAAAAAAAAAAAGATTTAAAACTCTCTAATTCTTTAATTACTTACAAAAAATTATCTCTTGAATTTATTTTAAAAAATCTTACTAATTTAACAATAATAAATTATTTAGTTAAAGTTATATTTATAATTCTTTTTATGGCACACACATAGAGTGCCTTCCATTAAATATTGGACTGATTCTATTTTACACATCTTAATTTATACCTCATTCTCATTTGCATCTTCAATTTTAGTTTTGGACATTTTGTTTCTCCAAATATCAAATTCATCTCACTTTAGTTTAATTTTTAATACCCTCACTAAATAGCATCCCTTAACGGAATCTTTGATCGCACGCCCAAAATATTATAGCAACACTGTTCTACATTCCGCAAAATTTGTTGTACACAAAAGGATTTTATTAATTTTCGTGACACTGGTAAAATTTAAGTGGATTGAAGTGGGATGAATTTGAAAAATGCGGTGCAAAATGTCTAAAAATTAAATTTGGAATTGTAAATTGAAAATTGGGTATAAATTGAGGGGTGTAAAATATAATTAGTTCATATATAATATCTCATAAGATTAGAAGATAATCCTCTCCGACATAATTTGGAAAATTTCAATTACTTTGCCTTCTTTCCATTGTTACTGCAAATGTCAGCATATATGTATGTATGTAGAACACTTGTTGACAAATCAGATATTTAATGTGACAAGCAACTTTTCATTGAATTGGAAAAGTTTCATGTCGTTATCCATCAGGATTAGGACTCTAGATTGACAATCTGCATAACACACACTATATAAAGGGTTCTTGTGGAGAAATATTACATTATCAATTAGTTAACGAAAACAGAAATCAACAAATTTTCATATTTAGGAAGCTACTATTTTCTTGGTAGAATATAGGAATCTATTTACACATATACATTTTTTTATACAAAAAAAAAAAAAAAAAAGCATCAAAGAAGGCAAAAGAAGCACATATCAATTAAGCCATGGCATTTCAAGGCTTTTCTTTGCATGGCCTCCTATTCTTAGCTCTCTTCATGTCTTGGACTGAGCTTTCATTTGCCGAAGTACCCAAAAACATTTCGATTTTCAATCGCAAAAGTTTCCCCGAAAACTTCATATTTGGAGCAGCTTCGGCTGCCTATTTATAAGAATATCAACCACATTGTTATTATACACATCAATATATTTTATTTTCCTAGTGAAAATGCTAATTTATTTATTTTTAAACGTTCTTGCAGTATGAAGGAGCAGCGTTCGAAGGTGGAAGGGGACCAAGCATATGGGACACCTTCAGTCGCAAATATCCAAGTAATAATTACGCCTGTCTAATAATTATTTCTTCAAAAGATTATATTGATCGAATAAATATTTATCATATATATTGCAACTCATTATTTAATTATTTCTTGCAATGCAGATAAAATAGCGGATCATACCAATGGTGACGTAGCTGATGATTTTTATCATCGTTACAAGGTATGAGACATAACTCTGAAAAAATAATTATATTATGATTGTACTTATTAAAGACCAAATCCTAGTTTTGTAGTTAATTACTTATTATGGTTGAAAATGCAAATGATGGTATGCAGGAAGTTTATACAAACAATGAAATCCTTAGGGTTGAATGGTTTCAGACTATCCATATCATGGTCAAGAGTTATACCTTGTAAGAATCTCTTACTCTACTATTTTTTTTTCCTGATAAATAAGTTTATATTACCTCAATTATTATACATAGAAAGTAGTAGATTGTTCAGACATAAAATCAAATGCTTGAATTGTCTATGAACGAAATATTGCTTTATACAGTAATCTCTAAATCAATGAGGAATTGTGACAAATGTGGTTAATCAACGATGAGCTATAGCGAATGGTATGAATTATCAATCCAATAGAAAAAGTATGCTATAAACTCTCTAAAACACACACACACACACACAATCTCATTTTTTGGCTTACTAACGAATGCATTGTTGAATCCAACAGGTATTACGCCGTTCGTTACAATCTTCCATTGGGATCTTCCTCAACCTTTGGAAGATGAGTATGGTGGCTTTCTAAGCTCTAACATTGTGTAAGTGATCATTGCATGCATGGACCCTAATTCCCATTAGAAGCACGTGATTACTTAGTTAGGTTTGGTTTACAACCTACTCCTAAACACTGCGGTCATTTAAGAAATTCATAACTTAGTTGCATGCTGATGTAATTGAATCAAACCTGCCCTAATTGGCTCTAACACTTGATTTTGTTTGCAGGGATGACATTGTGGATTTTGCTGAGCTATGTTTCAAAGAATTTGGTGATAGAGTTAAATATTGGACCACCGTTAATGAACCATTGACATTTTGTGTAGCTGGCTATGACTCCGGCATCTTAGCCCCCGGCCGATGTTCGGCATGGAGGAACAATGACTGCCCTGCGGGCAACTCCGCAACCGAGCCTTACTTGGTTGCCCACAATATTCTCCTTTCTCATGCTGCAATATCCCATCTATATAGGGAGAAATATAAGGTAATAATACCAGAATGTCTCGCTACCGCATGCATTTGGACCGAATTTCACTTTATACCCCTCAATTTAGACTACTTTGGATCTTTACTTTAGTTTTGAAAATTTTGCACCCTAAACTCTTGAATCTATCCCACTTAAATAGGAATTTTAACATTGTCACATAAATTAACAAAATATTTTCATGAGCACAACAAATTTAGCACCCGGATGGACGATAACATTGTTACAATATTTTTGGTACACCCAGCAAATATTCCGCTAAATTTGGTAACAGTGTTAAAAAATTGATTGAAGTGGGTGTATAAAAATTGGGGGTGCAAAATATTCAGATCCATAATTAGGGTAGAAAATACAAATTAAGTACAAATCAATGTTCAAGCATAAAATAGTGTGATTGTAAAATTACAAGATCATACTTATGATGGTTTTCATTTATACACAGCCATCTCAAAATGGCGAAATAGGGATAGTGCTCAATCCTACTTGGTATGTACCCTACTCCAATAGCAAAGCTGATAAGGAAGCTGCCCAACGTGCACTGGACTTTGGCTACGGATGGTGAGTGCCACTAAGTTATTTTTCAATTCGTTATTTTCAAAATCTAAAAAAACAAAATTAATGTAATCATTTTATGCGTTTTGCAGGTTTCTACATCCGTTAGTTTTCGGGGATTATCCAGAAAGCATACGACGTCTGGTGGGTCAAAGTTCTAATGTTACCGAAATTCACAACCGAGCAATCAAAGATGGTTAAAGGTTCGCTAGATTTCCTTGGAGTAAACTATTATACTTCAAACTTTGCAGCCAATGCGCACTTCCATAATGGTCCTAACATTAGCTACGCAACAGACAACCAAGCTAATTTGACAAGTAAGTTCACAGTTGTTCTTATGAACATAAATAGTTGGAATTCTCGTGATAGAATTATTCCGTAGTGGTTTGAGTATTTGTAAAGTACAAATTTTTAAAACATTAGTATTATGCTGTACAAATATTTAAAATATAACGGATAGTTTCATTACGGTGCTATATAAATTTCCCGTAAATCATGTGTGTTATTGATGACAAATAAATGTCAATGCGTAATCATTTCCATTTTCCCTTGTTGCAGCTGAGAGGAATGGACTACCAATCGGCGAAGTGGTACGTTTTCTTCAAAATTCTTGAGTCTCTCTTCCATAAATCATACTACTGAATATAGAAAAGGGAAAAATTGCTATATAAAATATTGGTCACACTATTTCTTCCTTATTGAAAATTGAAATTTTGTTCGTCCGACATCAAGTAAAGAATGAATGATTATAAATAGGACCCAGATATAACTACTAAAATTACATGTAAATCATTATTCAATTTTGAGTGCTTTATTTGTTCTCTAATTCAACCAAAATCATTTTCAGGAAGGAGTAGCACTTAATGTGTATCCACAAGGCTTGCGCGAAATTCTTGTCTATACAAAGAATAATTATAACAACCCCACCATTTATGTCACAGAAAATGGTAAGAACTATTAATATTGCTCGAATGCTTGACGTATTTTTAATTATATCTTCTAAAAGAATATTTGAAATTTGTAATTCTTTTTGCTACCAGGATTTGGTCGACTAATATTGAGGAAGTTGCGACTGAAGGGAACGCTGTCTCTTATACACATCTACGATGTCTACTTATAGACATGGCTTCTTTGACTGCCCTTAGCCATTGAGTAAGTCCGCCCCCTCAAGTGCTCTCATTGATTACTCAAATACACTGTTACATGTTCATTTACATTGTCTAATTACAAATTCAAATTTATTTGATAAGACCACTGAAATGTTACCAAATCTGAAATAAAAATGAACGAAATTCTATTAACTATATATAAATAGAATCGGTAATTTAATACGATTTTGTCGCATGAATTAGTTTTGTCAAATGATGTTTAGCCAAGATTCTGTAAATGATATGCCTTTCTAATTAATATATATATATATATATATATATATATATATTTGGTGAACTAATCGAAACAATTTTGCAGTGATGGTGTCAATGTGAAGGGCTTCTTTCCTTGGTCATTCATGGACACATGGGATGGGATATTGCAGCATCAGAAAGGTTCGGCTTGATCTTTGTCGACTTCAAGAATGGACTGAAGAGATACCCCAAACTTTCAGCTCTCTGGTTCAAGAAATTCCTAAGTTCGTAAATATTAATTTCATATGCTATAGTGACACATAGAATGGTTCATTAATTTCGAAGACTTCAGCTCTCTAGAGTCTAGAGTAGTATTGTCGAATAAAAGAATAAGGATTATCAACAATTTAATTTATTCGTGATGTTTAGGTTGTATTCTTTTTGTAAAATCTTCGATATTGTAATAATAATGCTTATGTAAAGTATATTCTTTGTATTGTACGAGAGGTGCATATGAAAGAGACAGCCCTTAAGAGAATTTCTTGAAGAGCGAGGTCTCTTCACGAAATTGACCTCGCTCCTTCTTTTGCTGCTTCTGATTTTGTAAACCATATTAAAGGAATAGCAACTCCTAGATGGATCCCTAAGACTTGGTTATGTTAATTTATGTATTTTCTCTTATTACCCCCCAAAAAAAACTTACTCTTAATTTAAAATTATTACACAAAATATTATTAAATCATGTAATATCATATAAGAGACAGGATTATCTACTAGAATGTGTATTGCACTTGAAAATATATGTCTCGTGAAAAACAAAAATGTAGTTATGGTATGTAAAATAAAAACAAAATGTGGAGCTGTCTCTTAGGAATATTAGATTTCCAATCGCCATCTATCGGCAATCAAGGCAGCCACGAAGTGAGTTCAAGTAAACTTTTCCAGATTTAGAATGTTGGATATATCATCTTGTAGATAGTAAAAAGTTCAACTGCTAATTACATAAAAGTTCCTTGTAGAAAGAAATAGAGTGGAGAAATTAATAAAAAATTACATGAAAGTCCCTCGACATTAGCCTTATTTTGTAAAATTACAAAGATGCCTCTTACATACGAATAGGTTTGGATACTCGCCGATTCAGGAAAATTCGAACCACTATTCAAACCTGTCATTTAGATATCCGAACTGCAAATCGAATTGGTATAAATAACCGAGTTCTTCGAGTACCATTCATTTACAATTCAAAATGGATCAATTTTACCCGTTTTGGTCAGTTGGAGTTTATTTTGAACACCCATAACTGGGAAGGACTATTTCTCCAAATAAATCCACGTTGTTACTCGAAAATTAAGTAGAATAGACTAATTATTTTTAAAATGAAATAAAGTCAAAATAGTGGCATCCAATTTAATTGAATCGGCGAGTATCCAAATGACTGTTCTTATACACATCTTATGATGTGTTAGGATTTTAAAAGTTTTGGATAATTTTATCCTTTAAAAATATCACGTGAAAGTCATGTAATTAACTAATTAGAGTATTAAACAGATGAAGTAAATGGGATGATTTAAAATTCACATTTTCGAAATTCAGTGACCATTTGAGCCACCAAAATAGTTGTAAAAAAATCGACAATCCTTGTATTATGAAATGATTTTCAGACCGTTTGCTCTAAATTATAAGTTCTTGAAAGTTCCATAATATTTCATTGAGGTCTTAAATTGATTGATTTGATAGAATTTAGTTCTCTTATCATATCTATGAGGTAAAACTGAATAAATTGTATATTCAATCATATATTGAAAAATAAATAAAATGGTATTATTAATTTGATTTGAAGGTGTTGATTTATTGGCATAATTCATTCTTCAATAGTCTTAGAATTAATAAAATCCTTCTTGTATAATGAGAAATGTTATGTACTTTGTCCCACATTGGGTAATATTAAGGAGAGTTGTGTAGTTGTGATCTTATAAATAGAGACTTTAGCTTTTGGACTTTATGTACCATGTACTAAACATAAGAGAGTTTAGTGGGCTATTGGGTTTTGTTGGTCATTAAGTCTTTCGTCTTTATTTTGGCTTTTCTTGTACTTGTGTACTAGTGCTTTTGTGGGTTTAGGAGCACTATCCTAAAACTTTTGTATTCTTCTAATATAGTAAAATTTTGCTTACCTTCGCCTGTAGACGTAGGTCTTTAGACCGAGCCACGTAAATCTAGTGTCTCCCCTCTCTTTTATTTTCTCTTTAATTTTGTTATCATATATTTCGGATTTGTCTCTGACTTTTGTCAATTTTCTTAGATCCTCCCTAACAAACTGGTATCACAGCTTCCAGGAAAGTTTTGAGGCATTATGACGATAACAAAGACCCATATGGAGAAATTTGACCGGAGTATCAATTTCGGGATCTGCTCAAGGTGGAGGCTATCCTGATCCAAGATGGTGTGGACATAGCTCTTTATAAAGTGGAGAAAAAGCCTGAGAAGATGTCGGTAGAGGATTTTGAGGACCTTGATAAAAAGTTCAGATATGGTATTATCCTAAATCTCTCTTATGAGGTTTTGAGAGAAGTTGCTACTGAGACGATAGTCAAAGATATGTGGGATAAATTGATGACTTTGTACATGAAGAATGCAATTGAGAATTGGATCTATTTGAAACAAACCCTTTACATACTTTGGATGACTGAAGGTAAATCTAAACTCTCACATCTTGATAAATTCGATTTCAGGAGACTTGTTATGGATTTGGGGAATATAGATGTAAAAATTGATGATGAGGATCAGGCCCTTTTGTTATTATGTTCCCTTTCCCTGTCATTTAAACATTTTTATGATACTATAATTTATGGTAAGGAAACAATCTTGTGTTGTGAAATTAAAATTGCTTTAAAATCTACGGAGAAAATTGATAGGGATATAACCTGGAAAATTGGTAGAAATCAAGATGAAGGCTTGGTTGGTAGGGGTAGATCTGAAAAGAGAGATTTTGACAGTAGTAAATCAAAATCTAAATCTAAAGGCAGAAATAAAAATTTGGTATGTAATTATTATCGTGAAAAGGGACACATTAAATCCGAATGCTTCAGGTTAAAAAATAATGATAAGCATATGTAGAAATCTAACTAAAAAAATACTGATACTACCGAGGCTAGCGTTGCAGCTGATAAGAGTAATGGAAATATATTCTTTGTCACTAATGATAGAACAAGGTCTAAAAATGAGTGTATTTTAGATTCAAGGTGGCTCTTGTCACATGTGTCTCAATAGAGATTTGTATTCTACCATGAATCTTGTAATGGTGGAATTATTTTGATGGGTAATAATGTCGTTTGTGATGTTGCTGGAAAGGGTGCAATCCGGATTAAAATATATTATGGTATTGTGAGGACGCTCCTAATATTAGACATGTTCCTGATTTAAAAAAGAATCTCATCTCTTTAGGCACCTTGGAGTCTTTTGGGTACAAATATGTAGCTGAAGGTGGAGCTATGGAAGTCTTTAAGGGTGCTCTTGTTATTATGAAAGCTTGCAAGTCTGGTACTTTATATATTCTATAGGGTTTTACTGTCACAGGTTCAACAGTAGACTCTTCATCATCTTTGTCTGACTCTGATATCACCAAATTATGGCATATGCATTTGGGGCACATGTGCAAGAAAGGCTTGCCTATGTTGAGCAAAAGAGAGCATCTTTGTGGGTACCGGGACTATGGATTTTTGTGAACATTATGCCTTTGAAAAGTAGAAGAGAGTCAGCTTAAATTCACCTGCAATTCACAGGATAAAAGGGATTTTAGATTATATCAAATCTAATCTTTGAGGGCCAACTCGTGTTCCATCTATGGGTGGTGCAAGAAATCTAAATTTGGTCAACAATTTAACAGGAATTTTCATGCTAACATTGCTGACAATCATGCTCAGAATAATAATCAAAATATGGAGACTTTATTTTTGGCCTGTAATGTTATGGGCCTTATTGATCCACTAAACATATGATTTTGGATACTTGTTGTAGTAATCATATGTGCGATAAAAAGAATTATTTTCTGAGGTTGATGAATTTGTCAGGGGCGAAGTAAGATTTGGCAATAATACTACTTTACCTATTTTTGGGAAAGAAAAAATTCCCATTAGCCTAAAATATACGTCTAACAATTTTATCTCTGAGGTCTTTATAATGCATGATTAAGTCATAATTTGCTAAGCATAGGTCGATTATCTGAGAAAAATTATAATATTCATATCACACATGGCATGACTGTGTACTATTTTTGATGAAAATATTAGCATGATCACAAAGGTTATGATGACTCCTAATCGCTTATTTCCATTAAATTTGAATAGTGAAAATTTTTCTTGTTTGAGTACTGTGATTGATGATAAAAATTGACTGTAGCATTTGCAGTTTGGACATTTAAATGTTGACAGTTTGAGATTTTTGGCTAGTAGAAGAATGGTTGGTGGATTACCTTGTATTAGTGTTCCAGGAAGAATTTGTGACACTTGTGTTTTGGGTAAGAAGCGACGGGATGTTTTTCAACAGGAAAATCATGGAAAGCAAGGAGACCATTGGAGATTATTCATTCAGACTTATGTATAGTGGAGGTTCCTTCTAATGACGGCTGTAGGTATTTTATTACTTTTATAGTTGATTTTACCAGAAAAGCCTTGGTTTATTTTTTACGACAAAAATCTGATGCACGTGAGACATTTAAAAAATTCAAAATTTTTGTTGAGAAGCAAAGTGGTTTTCAAATAAAAATTAGGTTAATTGAGAATTTGTAGAGGTCAACAATACCTTGTCTATGATAATTTTCTAGAAGAAAATGGTATATATCATCAATTGACAGCCAGGTAACTTCACAACAAAATGAAGTGGCTGAGAGGAAAAATAAGACAATTATGGTGAGATGCATGTTGAAACTGAAAAATATGCCAAAGCTTTTTTGGGCAAAGGAAGTTGCATGTGCTATTTATTTGTTGAACATGTGTCTTATGAGAAACTTTCCTAGAAACCCTGAAGAAGTTTTGGATTGGTCGAAAATCATTTGTTAGCCATCTCAGAGTATTTGGTTGTATTGCTTATCCTCATATTCTTGACCAACTGTGTAGAAAACTTGATGACAAAGATGAAAAATCTATTTTTATTGGATATAGTGACCAGTCTCGGGCTTACAGATTATTCAGTCTAATTTCAAGAAAAGTGATTGTGCGCAGAGATGTGACTTGTGATGAAAGAGGCATTTAGGATTGGTCTCCTGAGGAACCAAAAACTGCCAATAGAGGTGATATTAAATTATGAAAGAGATGGTGATAATCATAATTTTCAGCGATCACCAGCTGCTCAGAGTTCATAGACTGAGATGTGTATCGTCCATAACGTAAATGCCAATTAGCATAGATACTACATTATGTTATGGACGACCAGATGTCTCCTTCTGATGAAAATATTATGAATTTTGTTTTATTTGCAGATTGTGACCCTGTTGTTTGTGAGGATGTAGTTCAAGATGATCGTTGAGTTAAGGCAGTGGATGAAAAAATTCATGCTATTGAGAAAAAGGATACATGGGAGATTATTTCTTTTCGGACTAGTAAAAAGGCCATTGGAGTGAAGTGGGTCTACATGACCAAGTACATGCCTAGTGGGGAAGTGGTGAGATTCAATGCGAGATTGGTGGCAAAAAGTTACAAGCAGAAACTTAGCATTGACTATTTTGAGGTATTTGCACCTGTTGCTCGATTTGATACAGTTCATTTAATAATTTCTCTTGCTACTCAATAGATATCGAACTTATGTCTTATTTCCTTGGGATTGTGGTCTTCCAATCTGACCGTTGTATTTTATTTCTCAAAGAAAATATACAGGTGATATTTTGAAAAACTCCGAAATGGGTAGAGCTAAGCCAATTTTTGACTCCGGTTGATGTAATATATTGCATTTGACTACGGATGGCACTGGAGAATATGTAGATCCTACCTACTTTAAAAGTTTGGTAGGGAGTTTATGATATTTGACTTCTACGAGGCGAGATATCACTTTTAGTGTTAGTTTGATTAGCAAGTTCATGGAAAATCCATGGCAATCACACTTGCAAGCGGCAAAAAGGATCTTGAGGTACATCAAAGGTACGCAGGGAGATGGCATATTTTATTCATGTAATGATCCAGTTGAGCTATTTGGTTATACAGACAGTGATTGGGCAGGTGATGCAGTTGAGAGAAAGAGTTCTTCAGGTTATGCAATTTTTACTGGTTCTTCTTTAATTTCAAGAATGTCTCCAACAGGTCAAGCGTTGTCTAAGAAGTGGAGTCACTTGCAGCTTAATAGTGTATACTCAAGTATCTGTGGTTACGTCGTAATGGTTGGTGTTCTTCAGCACAAGCAGGATGGTCAGCCGAAGATTTATTGTGATAATAAGTCTGATATTGAGTTGTCCAAAAATATAATTTTTCATGAGCGTAGTAAGCACAATGATATCAAATATCACTTTATATGTGATTTGATTCGAGATAAAGAGATTGAAATTGATTATTGCAGAATTGAAGAGCAAGTGACGGATATTTTTACAAAATTTTTGAAGTTGGAGACATTCTTGAAATTAAAGAAGATTGGGTATGTTGAAATTTGAGGAGCTTTGTCTAAGGGAGGTTATGTAGGAATATTAAACCAAGCTATATTATTTAATTAGTTTTATGTTTAGTGGATCCATTGTCTATTTATGATTAGTTGATTAGTTAAGGTGCATAGTGTGTTGGTGGTCTAGTTGCATGGTAATACTACTATTTACATCAAATTGCTGCAGTACATGGAAAAAAAGGCAGCCGTCCTCTGTTCAAAAAAAGGACACACTCACCTCTGCCTATTTTGTTTCTCGTTTGAAGAGCCGCAGTCATCATCATTTAAGAAATAAAATTTTGTTCAATAAGATTTTGTCTTACAGTTTGATTATTTAATTATTTTGAGTCTTTCAATATACATAGTAAGGGCATTATTAAAGATAGCTATGAATATAAAGGTATAATTGAAAAATAAAAAAAATTTCCAAAATTTTTCATACTCCCTTTATATGTGGTATAAATATAGACAGATTTTATTTTATGAATGTGCTGTATAATCAATTAACACAACAAAACTAAAGTGAGATGAAAAATGATCTTTCTATCCACACAAGGATAAGAAAAGGAAATAAATATCAGGGATGGAGGAAATATAGATAACTTATTTAATATCTGATGATAGTTTTTGTGTATAAAATATCAATAATTTTTTTGTATGATATAAAAAAAGAATCTTTTCAGAAATAATTAGGACCATTCTTAGTTCCAACAACCTGTTGAGCACAAATACATGACGAAGGCACGTTTTTATCCGGGATATCTACGTAGTAGTATCAATATAATATACCATTTAATAATTTTCTCTTGTTGTGATATCTGACTATTCTCATAGTTGAACGCAAAAGCTTGCTCGGTTAAATCCATAAACATCTAAACTGTGAATTAATTTGATGTAGAAATTTAGCCTAATATAATATTGCGTGGTAGAACATCATATAAAAAACAGAAGTTTCATGATTAATTATATGCCTTTTATTATTTGAAAATTTCAAAGTCAAGTAATTGGCGGTCAAGTTTAATGTGAACTGCTCAAAATATTACCCGAAAGAAAACAATAAAAGTAAACTTTTCGGCTTCTACGCATGTAAAACTCGTGTTATAAGCAACTCTTGCCCAAAAATTAATTGTCCTTGCGTTCCAAGTAGCAAAGAGGAAACAAGGAGGAAAGGGTGGTTAACTACAAAACTAAAAGAACAAATGTATTTATTCCTGAGATAGTTAAAGTATAATTAAGGAAGTTATCCCAAAATGGGGTGGAATTTTCACCGGAAAGGTGTCTCACACAAAATTCTTTCTATTTTATTATTAATAAAAATCTACTTTTGCTTTCATAAGGAAAAAAGAAAAAATGAATCTATCTCACACAAAATAGTAGGGGTATGCATCGGTTAATAAAATCGGTCAAAATTCAGAACAAAGTTATAAAACTTTTAACCAATTTTGATTTCTAATTCAATTCGCCAAAAAATTTAGTTAACAAAATTCGAATTCGGTACTCGATTTTGAATTTGATTCACCAAATTCTACTTGAGTGAATTTGTCCCTTAATATTAGACTAAAATCCTATGCAAAAACACTTTTTTTTTTTAGGCAAAATTTTCCTAATGTTATTTTATTTTCGGCACATAATTTGATATGTTCTGTGAATTTTTATTAATAAATTATTTGAAATACTAATTTAATAATATAAGTATGAATTAATGCATAAGAATATAACAATTGTATAAATTAATTTAAAAAGTTAAAGCTAATTATAATAATTATCAATAAATATTTTCAATCAAATAACTTCATTTATATTTTCAATCAAATAACTTCATTTAAATGTATTGACTAAGCAAATTCAGAAAATTCCGCTACCGTTTTTGAATTCATTAACCACATTTATGAATTCGATTAACGAATTTTTGATTAAATTCAAAATTAACCAAATTGAATTCCAAATTAATTTACAAATTTGAATAAACGAATACTTGCACACCTCTACAAAAAAGTTTCTATTTCCGCAAGGTATTGAGTTAACACCAGTATAATTCTCATGATTAATGAAAAGAAAAGCTAAAATTAAAAAAAAAAATACGTTCTACTTATTCTTCAATGTTCCAACTATCTACAAAAGAAAGAAAAGATTAAATTAACCTCCATAATTTGTGGGCATTTCGCAAAAAAAAATCATGAAATATTTTAGTAAATAAGGTCGCCACATAAAATTATGGTGGTTTTATTTTTTATTTATTTTTTTAAAAATGAAGCTTGCCACATAATCTTCCTATGTATAAAGGGAGAGTCTAATTTGGTATGTTGGTCTTTCTCTTTGGTTTCCTAATTAGTTGTAACAAGAAAAATTTTAAATTTTAAAAGATAACTGCCATCAAATAAAAATAAAAAAAGGTGGGAAATAACTACCATCAAGTCACTCAAAAAAAAAAAAAAAGATTTAAAACTCTCTAATTCTTTAATTACTTACAAAAAATTATCTCTTGAATTTATTTTAAAAAATCTTACTAATTTAACAATAATAAATTATTTAGTTAAAGTTATATTTATAATTCTTTTTATGGCACACACATAGAGTGCCTTCCATTAAATATTGGACTGATTCTATTTTACACATCTTAATTTATACCTCATTCTCATTTGCATCTTCAATTTTAGTTTTGGACATTTTGTTTCTCCAAATATCAAATTCATCTCACTTTAGTTTAATTTTTAATACCCTCACTAAATTTAACGGAATCTTTGATCGCACGCCCAAAATATTATAGCAACACTGTTCTACATTCCGCAAAATTTGTTGTACACAAAAGGATTTTATTAATTTTCGTGACACTGGTAAAATTGTCTTCTGTCTAAGTGGATTGAAGTGGGATGAATTTGAAAATTGCGGGTGCAAAATGTCTAAAAATTAAATTTGGAATTGTAAATTGAAAATTGGGTATAAATTGAGGGGTGTAAAATATAATTAGTTCATATATAATATCTCATAAGATTAGAAGATAATCCTCTCCGACATAATTTGGAAAATTTCAATTACTTTGCCTTCTTTCCATTGTTACTGCAAATGTCAGCATATATGTATGTATGTAGAACACTTGTTGACAAATCAGATATTTAATGTGACAAGCAACTTTTCATTGAATTGGAAAAGTTTCATGTCGTTATCCATCAGGATTAGGACTCTAGATTGACAATCTGCATAACACACACTATATAAAGGGTTCTTGTGGAGAAATATTACATATCAATTAGTTAACGAAAACAGAAATCAACAAATTTTCATATTTAGGAAGCTACTATTTTCTTGGTAGAATATAGGAATCTATTTACACATATACACGCACACTATGCACCCTTTTTATATGTGTAGTTTCCAAAAGATATCTTATATTTTTTAACTGCATTTCAAGGCTTTTCTTTGCATGGCCTCCTATTCTTAGCTCTCTTCATGTCTTGGACTGAGCTTTCATTTGCCGAAGTACCCAAAAACATTTCGAATTTCAATCGCAAAAGTTTCCCCGAAAACTTCATATTTGGAGCAGCTTCGGCTGCCTACCAAGTAAG
Organism: Cinchona pubescens; assembly: GCA_025175665.1. Lineage (NCBI taxonomy): Eukaryota > Viridiplantae > Streptophyta > Magnoliopsida > Gentianales > Rubiaceae > Cinchona > Cinchona pubescens. Next base: position 6,226,756 of record JANKKI010000084.1, read on the forward strand.
ATTATCAAAGCAAGCCATTGTTTTTAAATTTTGTCAATATATTTTATTTTCCTAGTGAAAATGCTAATTTATTTATTTTTAAACGTTCTTGCAGTATGAAGGAGCAGCGTTCGAAGGTGGAAGGGGACCAAGCATATGGGACACCTTCAGTCGCAAATATCCAAGTAATAATTTAATTATTTCTTCAAAAGATTATATTGATCGAATAAATATTTATCATATATATTGCAACTCATTATTTAATTATTTCTTGCAATGCAGATAAAATAGCGGATCATACCAATGTGTGACGTAGCTGATGATTTTTATCATCGTTACAAGGTATGAGACATAACTCTGAAAAATAATTATATTATGATTGTACTTATTAAAGATTATAAAAAATAGTGAATTACTTATTATGGTTGAAAATGCAAATGATGGTATGCAGGAAGACATACAAACAATGAAATCCTTAGGGTTGAATGGTTTCAGACTATCCATCTCATGGTCAAGAGTTATACCTTGTAAGAATCTCTTACTCTCTTTTTTTTTTTCCTGATAAATAAGTTTATATTACCTCAATTATTATACATAGAAAGTAGTAGATTGTTCAGACATAAAATCAAATGCTTGAATTGTCTATGAACGAAATATTGCTTTATACAGTAATCTCTAAATCAATAAGTAATATTAATAATGTTCGTTATTAAGCAATAATACTTGCATTATAAGTACAATTCCTGTCTCTTATACACATCTACTTGTGTATAAGAGACAATTAATTAGATACATCTAGAAGCGTATTAAATTATCCATTAGGAAAATTTAGATGTGTATAAGAGTTTGAAATGTTATGCTTTTCTTCAAGCCAATCCTGTCTCTTATACACATCTAACTCTCTATAACACACACATACACACACAATCTCATTTTTTGGCTTACTACCGAATGGATTGTTGAATCCAACAGGTATTACGCCGTTCGTTACAATCTTCCATTGGGATCTTCCTCAACCTTTGGAAGATGAGTATGGTGGCTTTCTAAGCTCTAACATTGTGTAAGTGATCATTGCATGCATGGACCCTAATTCCCATTAGAAGCACGTGATTACTTAGTTAGGTTTGGTTTACAACCTACTCCTAAACACTGCGGTCATTTAAGAAATTCATAACTTAGTTGCATGCTTGATGTCACATTAAATATCTGATTTGTCAACAAGTGTTCTACATACATACATATATTGGATCAAGGCTAACATTGGTTAGATGCATATCAGAGACAGGTTTTTAGCCAGCTACACAAAATGTCAATGGTTCATTAACGGTGGTCCAATATTTAACTCGGCATCTTAGCCCCGGCCGATGTTCGGCATGGAGGAACAATGATCGCCTGCGGGCAACTCCGCAACCGAGCCTTACTTGGTTGCCCACAATATTCTCCTTTCTCATGCTGCAATATCCCATCTATATAGGGAGAAATATAAGGTAATAATACCAGAATGTCTCGCTACCGCATGCATTTGGACCGAATTTCACTTTATACCCCTCAATTTAGACTACTTTGGATCTTTACTTTAGTTTTGAAAATTTTGCACCCTAAACTCTTGAATCTATCCCACTTAAATAGGAATTTTAACATTGTCACATAAATTAACAAAATATTTTCATGAGCACAACAAATTTAGTATAAGGACAGATGATATATCCAACATTCTAAATACACCAGCAAATATTCCGCTAAATTTGGTAATGTGTTAAAAATTGACTTCAATACTGTCTTTTATACACAATGGGGGTCCGAAAATATTCAGATCCATAATTAGGGTAGAAAATACAAATTAAGTACAAATCAATGTTCAAGCATAAAATAGTGTGATTGTAAAATTACAAGATCATACTTATGATGGTTTTCATTTATACACAGCCATCTCAAAATGGCGAAATAGGGATAGTGCTCAATCCTACTTGGTATGTACCCTACTCCAATAGCAAAGCGATAAGGAAGCGCCCGACGTGCACTGGACTTTGGCTACGGATGGTGAGTGCCACTAAGTTATTTTTCAATTCGTTATTTTCAAAATCTAAAAAAACAAAATTAATGTAATCATTTTATGCGTTTTGCAGGTTTCTACATCCGTTAGTTTTCGGGGATTATCCAGAAAGCATACGATGTAATCCTTTTGTGCTGTCTCTTATAACATTAGCTACGCAATGCAGACAACCAAGCTAATTTGACAAGTAAGTTCACAGTTGTTCTTATGAACATAAATAGTTGGAATTAAGTGATAGAATTATTCCGTAGTGGTTTGAGTATTTGTAAAGTACAAATTTTTAAAACATTAGTATTATGCTGTACAAATATTTAAAATATAACGGATAGTTTCATTACGGTGCTATATAAATTTCCCGTAAATCATGTGTGTTATTGATGACAAATAAATGTCAATGTAATTTTCCATTTTCCCTTGTTGCAGTGAGAGGAATGGACTTACCCATCGGCGAAGTGGTACGTTATCTTCAAAATTCTTGAGTCTCTCTTCCATAAATCAAGATACTGAATATAGAAAAGGGAAAAATTGATAAAATATTGGTCACACTATTTCTTCCTTATTGAAAATTGAAATTTTGTTCGTCCGACATCAAGTAAAGAATGAATGATTATAAATAGGACCCAGATATAACTACTAAAATTACCATGTAAATCATTATTCAATTTTGAGTGCTTTATTTGTTCTCTAATTCAACCAAAATCATTTTCAGGAAGGAGTAGCACTTAATGTGTATCCACAAGGCTTGCGCGAAATTCTTGTCTATACAAAGAATAATTATAACAACCCCACCATTTATGTCACAGAAAATGGTAAGAACTATTAATATTGCTCGAATGGTTAACGTATTTTTAATTATATCTTCTAAAAAGAATATTTGAAATTTGTAATTCTTTTTGCTACCAGGATTTGGTCAGACTAATATTACTAAAGTTGAAGAAGGGGTTAAGGATTTGAGTAGATTACGCTTCTATCAAAGCCATCTAAGGGCAGTCAAAGAAGCCATTGAGTAAGTCCGCCCCCTGCATCAAGTGCTCTCATTGATTACTCAAATACACTGTTACATGTTCATTTACATTGTCTAATTACAAATTCAAATTTATTTGATAAGACCACTAAAATGTTATAAGATCTGAAATAAAAATGAACGAGACTTAATTCTATTAACTATATATAAATAGAATCGGTAATTTAATACGATTTTGTCGCATGAATTAGTTTTGTCAAATGAACCCTACTAAAGATTCTGTAAATGATATGCCTTTCTAATTAATATATATATATATATATATATATATATATTTGGTGAACTAATCGAAACAATTTTGCAGTGATGGTGTCAATGTGAAGGGCTTCTTTCCTTGGTCATTCATGGACACATGGGAATGGAATTCAGGGTTCACAGAAAGGTTCGGCTTGATCTTTGTCGACTTCAAGAATGGACTGAAGAGATACCCCAAACTTTCAGCTCTCTGGTTCAAGAAATTCCTAAGTTCGTAAATATTAATTTCATATGCTATAGTGACACATAGAATGGTTCATTAATTTCAGCTCTCTAGAGTCTAGAGTAGTATTGTCGAATAAAAGAATAAGGATTATCAACAATTTAATTTATTCGTGATGTTTAGGTTGTATTCTTTTTGTAAAATCTTCGATATGGGTTTGATTTACATCATATTACCGGAATAGCAACTCCTAGATGGATCCCTAAGACTTGGTTATGTTAATTTATGTATTTTCTCTTATTACCCCCCAAAAAAAACTTACTCTTAATTTAAAATTATTACACAAAATATTATTAAATCATGTAATATCATATTCTAAAAATATAATTTTCGTGATATTGATGCTACTAGAATTTTATTTTCAATTAATAGGATGTATTGCACTTGAAAATATATGTCTCGTGAAAAACAAAAATGTAAATAAAATAAAAACAAGTTATGATACTTATGTAAAATAAAAAAACAAAATGTGCATTGGGCGTGTAATAAAAAATGTATTTGCTCCCAAATTTAAAAACAAAAAAAAGTTTTAAAGAAAACTATTTTCAACTTTTTTCCTTTTCCCTTTTCAGTCACAAAGATTAGTAAACAAGCTAAAATACTGACTTAGAATATCAAACAACAAAATGGTGTGCTTACCTCAAGCTTACATTTGGTTCCAACTTAGATATCAGGCTAAGAATCAAAACAAAATTTCATGTTGAACTGCCTATTCTCATAATTTCTAAGCCCAAAATCCAAAGTAAAATAGGATTTGAGAATCCAAATCTCTCCCCTGAAATCTTCCCCTTTCCCCTTCAAATTTTCAAATATCCTCTCAGAATTAAATAAAAACTAATTGTTCATTTCGTTTCTCTTGTAGTTTCCTTAAATTTTCCATTTCATGAGGAGATAAAAGTAAGATTGAAATTACTAAAATTTTGATCAAATTTTTGCAAAAAAATAAAAATAAAATTCTTTAAAAAATTTCATAAAAATAGGAGAATTAAAAATCAGTTGGAAACTGAAATTTAGAATACTTACCAATTAGCACCAAATCCTCTCAGCTGCAACAAGGGATATATGTATATTAAAACATTATAATTTGCAATGCTTCAAAAAATAAATAAATAAAACCTTCAGTCCTAAAACAAATTAAAAGAGGGATATCTATTGGCATTTGTATATCCCCTGTCTCTTATACACATCTTTTGTTACCTGTCTCTTATACACATCTAAAGTCTGTGTTATAAGAGACAGAATGTCTCTTAGGCACATACTAGATGATGTATCCTATGGCTCTAAATGGCTCGAAAATTCCCATTTTTTGAGGATTTTCTCTACTAAAACACACGAAACACCCAAAGATTGATTCAGAATGAAGAAGATGATTTTTTTAAGGAATATTCAGTTGAAATAATTGCGACCTGCTAGGGTTTTTGAGAGGTTGAGAAGTTGCGTAGAGGGTTTTAGGACCATTATCTGAGAACTCGAGGGGTTTTAGTACATTCGAAAACGCCGTCGTTTCATCCGGTTGCCCGTTTTCTTTTGGTTTGGAGAAACCGTGTGGTGTGTTTGGATTGCATTTGCCAAATAATATTTGTTCAATATAGAATGATGTCTACTACGTAAATAATTATTTTTCAAATAATATTGTACATTATTCGTTATTCATTAGGAAAATTTATACAGTTAGTCACTGACAAATGTGGCTTTTATTTTATTGGTCTCATCATATTTGAAATAATGAATTTTAGTCTGTCACAATGTGAAACATATAATTATGGTTCATACCAAATGTCCATTAGTATTTTGGATGGAAAAGTATTTGTGCTCATCAAGTGTTCATTTTTTGAGGGGTAGAGTTGAAAGTAAAATAAAAGGAGAAAAAAATGAAGAAATAAAAAGAAAAAAAAAATAAAAAATTTTCTACTCCAAGCTGCATTACCATATGTACTGTCATACTCCTCGCTACCATGACAACTTTCATAATTTTTTATTTTATTTTTTGGTTCGTCATGTTTTGTGTTGTCTTAAACATATTAGGTTGTTGTTTTACATTCATAAGAGCTTTAATTGCAATTTCATGACGTTTAATTGAGTTTTTGAAGTTTAAATTGTAGTGATGTTTAAAATTGTGAATTTTCTAATGCCCCCATCATATTTTATTTGTTGAGAGGATCATTCTGATATAAATTGGTAAATTTTGTTGGGGTTTGATGATAGAAAAAATAGAAGGAAGAGAATCCAATTGTCCAAACCTGTTTGGCACTTTTGGGATGTTTGTTGTCTCATTGGGGTTTGAAATCATGATCAATTCAAAAATGCAGGTATGAAGGTATGATATTCCTAGGAAACTAGGATTTTCCATGAACAAATTTGAACTAAAAATTGTTGCGATTCTAACAATTTTTAGTGTTTATGTGTATGATTTCATGCGTTATTAATCTTATGTATTTGATGTGTGTTTTTAGTGTAATTAGTGTTATTTGGATTATAATTATATACCTTTGTATGTAGGTTTATACTTAAGGTTTTAGTCTAATTTCATTCGGAATTAGAGTTTTGTATAAGCTTGATCTTGATTAATTTTCCCAATGTTTGAACTCACTTAAATTAATGTTCACGTGTTTAAATATTTCATTTCAACCTCCACTAATGTATTTTTATATTGATTTAGAGTTTTGGAGATCACAGAGCGAAATCGAGTACAAGGCGGCGTGAGACCAGTTAATACTATGATGAAGTGACTTAGCAGTAGCTTGCCAAAGCTTGCTGCCGACAAACTTTCCAAAAAGGAGCCGAGCTGGTGAGCTTCACCAGAAGAAACAATTTTTAGCCATTTTGAGTCTATTTTCAATGGAATTTGTGTCCTTTCACCCTAAACACAAAGCCTATTATAAATAAATACATCATTTTGGAGATGATTTGAAGTTCAACTCTACCATTGTTTTTTCTTCTTTTCTTCCTCCCCCTGGGAAGGAAATTTTCAGTTGTTATTATTTTGCTTTCTAGTTTGTTTCTTCCATTATTGTATAGCTTTCTTCTACAAACTTTGCAAGACTTTGTTTATGTTTAATCTACTTCTCTTATGCATTTAGTTCTTGTTCATTTAAGTTATTTGCCTTTATTTATTACTTTTTTTTTTTTTTGGAGGGGGACGCTACTGCCAGATTTTATTAAAGTTCCTGAAATAATGCACAAAGAGGGGGACTAGGCCAAAACCTCTTAGAATTGATACAATAGATCTCCTAAAAAGGGAAATAAATACAAATCATTTCACTATACAAATACTAGGGTAACCAATTTCTTCTAGTCGAAGAATTCCTGTCAATTCATTAGGAGTATTGGAAGATGAGAAGGTCTGGATGAAATTTGCTACAAGTTAGGAAGTGTTTTATTTTGTGAACCATGTGATCCACCTTCCAAGAGATATGTGCTATTCCAGTTACCATTTGAAATAGAAGGAATGAATCTATCTCTACTTCTATTTCCTCATGAAAGGAATGCTTGAGCTTCTGCTCAAGGCTTGTTGCCGAGGGTATAGAAGAGTAAAATCTCGTCAAAATCCTGCCATTTCAATCACAAATGAGACCACCACATCTCAATTGTGCTACGTGTTGCAATGAATATCCATCCATGTTGAGCTTTAGTTTCCCAAATCTCGGTTTCTCCCAAGCCACTGCCGTAAATCTTGGTGTAGGTTTGACTATTTTATGAATTGGTAGGGTTTCCGTTGTTACCAAAAACCTTTGATCAACACTCGAGTCAATTAATGCTGTCGTAATACAATGAATCATGGTGGAGAAGGGTTGCATGATCCCCTTGGCCAAGAACTTACAGCTCACCTCCCATAAGTTCCAACATATCATTGCTGCTATAAAGTCATATAGCTCCTTCCACGTTTTGAGGATAGGAACAACCACTATGAATAGAGAATATGAAGTAGATAACTTTCCCGAGCATAGGAATGCCAAGTTTGCTACCAAAATACTGCCAGACCAAACGAGCATACGGACAACTAACAAACCAGTGATTGAGCTCATCCAAGCTATCATAGTTTGGACATTTGGAAGGGAGACAAAACCGAAACCAAAAAGACAACCCGGAAACAAACAAACCTATTAAGAAGTTTTCATTGGAAAATAGACACTTCAGGAGAAGCCGATCATTCCATATGTGTCTTCGTGATAATACCATGTTCTTCCCTCTCCTAATTTGTTCAAATGATTGCTTGGTGGTGAAAATTCTCGAGGATGCTCAACTTCCATACCACTTGATCTTTGCCCCCATCAAGATAAAAAGAAAAGTGTTCAAAACCCTCCGATGAAGCTCCCTAGGCACATGAGAATAGATAACATCTTCATTCCACCATGGAGGTTTGAAAAACCTCATTGATTTATTTCTTCATTTTTTTCTCCTTTTTATTCGTCCTGTCTCTTATACACATCTTGGAGAAGATAAGATGTGTATGGAAATCACAGGTTTTCTAATGGAGACGGATAAGGATCTGTTATACAATTCTAGACTTAGCCCTTATCCGTCTCCATATAGGAGAACCATTTGCAACATTTCCAGTGCTTTACCTATCTCTCATGAAAGCAGACCATAACGATGTGGAGTTGTAGAATTCCTACCATAGCTTGAGAGATCTGTCTCTTAACAACATCTTGGAGACTATGAAGTCCCAATCCATTCTCTGTTGTAGGTAAAAATAGCCCTTTCCAACTTCTCTAGTGTCTCCTACCTCCATATTCCGACTTTCTCCCAAAAAATTTGGCCATCAACTCTCCAAAATAGCAATCACTGATTTTGGAGGGTTTTGGATAGCTAACACATGTATATAGGAATGGATGCTAGAACGTGCTTTATAAGGATTAGGCAGCCACTTGGCGAAAGCAATTTTGTCTACTAACCAGCCAAATGATGTTGTACCTTTTCAACTAGGTAGTGGAAGTGACGGGTGCGTTTCTGGGCCTTATAAAGATGACAACCCAAGTACAAGAGGGGGAAGTTTGCTTTCTTGATGCCCAAGCAATTCTCTATAACTCGAATCTGTTGGACTCCACATCCCTTAGGAACATATAATGAGCGCTTTGATATGTTGACTTTTTGGCCAGATCCACGCTCATAACCTTGTAAAAATTCTTTAAATTCTTTACTGATTTGATATTCCTCTGGATAAAAATGACTACATCATCTGCGAAAGCTAAATGCAAGACAATCAAACATCTTCTAGGAGAAATATCCTGGTGTAGGATTCGGCTTTTAGGTCTTAGACCTCTAGAAAAAGCCTCTACAGAAAGAATAAACAATAGAGGCGATAAAGGGTCACCTTGTTTGATACCATGAGATGACTTAAAAAATCCCGAGACCTCTCCATTAATAAGAAGGGAAACCAGTTGCCTTGTAATTTCTAGTGTAGTTATTGTCCTCATTCTAAAAAAGCCCAATCCAAAAATGGCAAGCTACTGCTCTGTCTCTTATACACATCTAGATGTGTATAAGAGACAGCAATAATATAATTGTCCCTTTTTGTGTCCAAGCAACCCAGTAATTCTTGTGCCAATAACACTATTATTTGCCATAGTTTGCCCTTTCAAAAAACTAGATTGTTCGACGATATAATCTGTGAAAGAACTATATATAAACGGTTGGCCAATAGCTTGGTAAAGATTTTGTTGATGTAGTCACACAAGGAAATTGGCCAAAAATCTGCATAGGTGTTTGGATTGGGCTTTTTTAGAATGAGGACAATAACTACACTAGAAATGCTGCTATACATGTGGCAATGGAACTCCTGTTAAATGTTCGTTCGCTGCAGTTAGAATATCTTCCGCTATAATGCTCTAGCAATGGGTAAAGAAGACTCCTGAGAAGCTATCTGGCCCAGCGACACTGTCTTTGTCTAGTTGGAAGGCGACCTCCCTAACTTCTTCCATTTTGGCTGGACAGATCAAATCTTCTATTTTGTTGTGTTAATACAATGGTTGGAATAGAAGTTAGCAAAGTTTCTAAGGCACTGTCCTCTACTTTCTTGGTCCAAAAAAGTTGTTCAAAAAAGCGAGCACCTTCCTGTTTGATTGCTGTTGACCCCGTCGTCTTTTATGCCTTTGACCAATAGTGTAGCTCTTTTATCAACTAAGATAGCATGAAAAAATTTTGTTTTAGAATCTCCTTCAGCGAGCCATTTCACCCTTGCTTTTTGTTTAAAAATGATCTCTTTATTTCGAAGGCAAGAAAGTAAAGATGCCTGTGCTGTATGTAATTCCTGCCTAGCCTCCTCCATGTTTGAATCGTCTCATAATGAGATTCACATTGCAAAACCTCAGCTTTAGCAGTTTTGATGGCTGCAAAAATATCTCCAAACACATTTTTATTCCACTCCTGCAAGTAAGCTTTGAGTCGCTGTAATTTAATACTCAACACCAACATGCCCGAACCCATAACTGGTTGGGACCAATTATCCTCTACTATGGTAGGAAAGAGTGGTGCCGAATCCACAGCTTGGAACCTAAAGGACTTCGGTCCTTTCTCGTCAGAAGGACAGGATTCATTAAGATAGGTGAATGATTAGAAGTTGTGTGACTAAGATGGGTGACTCCTGGGACAGGAAAGAGGGCTTTCTGTGGTCTGATTGTAGAATATGATCTAGACGCTTCCAAATTGGACGACCATTTCTGACCCCTGACCAAGTATAGGCACTACTAGTAATAGGGATGTTATTGAGGCCATATTGGAAAATCATGTCTGAAAAAATTTGCCATAGACCGATCATTTTGAGCTGCACGACCTAGACATACTCTAAAACCGATTCAATAGCATTGAAGTTCCCACCAATCGCCCATGGGCCTGAGCAACCAACTTCAACATCTATCAATCAGACCACAAAATCCTCCTCTCAGCTTGCATACTCTTAGCATACACAAAAGTGATAGCTACCAAGTGAACCCATTCGTCATGAGTAACCTTAACATGTATAAATTGATCTGAGTTCTACAACACCAATAGATAAAATGGCCATTTCCAGAATACCCAAATTTTATTTGACAAATTAAGAGAGAAAAAATCAAAACCAAAATGGGAGGAAAATTCTTTTGCCCTTATTCCATCAACTATAGGTTCAATGATGACTAAGAGAGAAATATTATACATGTGAGTGAGTTTTTTATTCGCCTAACTACTTCTTTGCCACAATGCAAACATTCCATACAATGGCATTAATCATTTTAATGAGATGAGGAATCTTCCACATTGAAGGTTCACAAAGCTTGCCTTGTTAGAATAGTTCTAGTAATTGGATCTTAAGTGCGCTTCTTACCCCTTGTTCTCCAAATGGAATCCAGACCCAAGGGGGCCTTTGAATCGTCATACATCCAAGTTGGCAAACTGCTGAAAAAACACAAGAATTCTCAGTACATTGAACCAAGTTGGATTCATGGGTCTGTGGCAATCGTTAACCACAGTTGAATCCAATAGGGTGTTCGAGATATCATTCTAATCTATCTGGTGTTTCTTGTATCCATATAGCTTACAATGATGGTTGTCTTAAATGTGAACTAAGAATCGTCGAGGAGTGTGAATATCAACTCCCAATTTTCTATCCACCAAGTCCTTGAACAATGGGTTTTGATTCTCACCACCTAACGACTGCTGGCCTATATTAATGGGAACCCCCACATCCTGAGAAATATTGATCATCATTGGGGGGAGGGGCTGTTTCATACAATGGCGTCACCAAGCTATTGCTAAAGTGGTTTGCGACCACTTTCTCAATTGTAGAGTCATGTGCCGCAATTTGTCCATCCTTCGAGACCCTCCATAGAGATTGCCAGGTCTTCAGACTTCGTATCCATCTTCGGCCGGAAAGTCTCATCAGTAGCTTCTATTAGAATGAGCGATTTATCCTTGGGGGTCAAACCAGAAGTTCCCTCTCCCTTGGATGTTTTTGGTTGCTAGACTCTTACATCATTCGTCTTCTTAGCTTTTTGCGGCACCGAGGGTTGTGGAATCTTCAATTTTTCTGAAGCTTCATTTAGTTGACAGTCTGCTTTATCATGGTCAACTTTGTTGCAAATCAAACAATAGACTGGAAGATCTTCGAATTCAATTCCCTACTAGAATTCGTCGGCCTCCTTCCTAATCCAAATCCTAGATGGTTGATGCCTTTACACACCTACTACTAGCTAGATGGCACCCCGCAAGTATACCCAATGTAAATCGCTCATAGTAAAGGTAAGTAGGGATAGTTCCCACTAGGATTGTTGGAAAGCAATTACCAAGATTTATGGGTTCTTGTGTAGTTAAGCAAAATCAAACGATGAGTGATAGAATCGAACCCTATTCTAATAAAAACCATAATCTTAATTCTAACCTAAATTAAGACTAAAATTAAAAACGAGCAAATCACCCAACTAAAAAGACTACAAAAGAGAAACCTTGAATATTAAAAGCAATCATTTCTAAACTATAAATTGGAAAGAGTTAAAATAGAAATCTAAATATGTTCAGAGACAGGTCCATAGGAGATATGTATCTTGACCCACTAAGTCTACTTAACACAACAAAATCAAGATTTGAAAATTCTAACTAGAAATGCAAGAAATTATCAAGAACCCTAATTTACCTAAGAAACCCTAAATTGCAAGTAAATAAATTCTTACTAAATTGGACAAGAAAGCGAATAAAAATTATATCTACGCGAAGCTTGCAATTAACCCAGTACAATTATCTAATCAAAATTTGAACTTGACAAGAAATTAAAAGAAGATCTAAGATAAAATTAAAGGGAAATTTCTATTAAAGAAGTAAACTTGGAGTTCAAGCTATCCTAAAATATCTAAACACTATCACTAAAACTATGTACTACTTCCTCTTACTAATTTTTAAGTAGCTTAAATAGTCTAATATTACACTAGGCAAAAAATCAAAATTTACTAGCTGAAAGTTTACAAAATTGCCCTTACAACTTAACTCTTAGTGAATCGAGATCGCGGTCTGGAACATTTGAGACTGCGATCTCAACTCTAATACAGTAAGACAATTTCCCGAGTCGAGATCGCAGTCTGGAACAGTCGAGATCGCTGGAACAGTCGAGACCGCGATCTCGACTCTAAATTATGCATTCTTCATTTCATCCATTTTTGCAATCTGGTCCCTTGAGCTTTGTTCCTTTCAGCTTCTAACCTTTAATTTTTAGCCTGCATAATATTAACACCATTAAGCACTTAATTAAACTAAAAATTTAACACGAACTTATCATAATTAATTCAAGAACGAAAATACAAATACATATGAAAGAAATTAACTAAAATCCTCAATTACTTATCCAATTTCGGAATTTAAACTATCAACTTATACAATGTTATAATTTAGAGAAAAATAACTCTAGTTTATTAGAGTTATCAATTTTTGAGGTTGTGTTAAATCGCATTCCACACATACCCAAGCAATGTTTCCGTTCCAACCAGTTGCGCTATGGAGAAAAGAGCGACTTTATCAAACAACTGGAAAATCCACTAGTGAAATCCACATGGGGACAATTGGAGCCTCAATATTAGGATCGAAATCAGTCCATGTCAGAACCCGTATCCCATACCCATGGATCGCCCAAAAACCATTGCACTAACAGTGTAAAAATTCTTTCTCGGGATCAAACCGTATTAGGATGTGCCGATAATCCAAAAACCCTAGGGAGAAACCACCTTTAAAACCAATCTTTTGGAACTCTTTGTACGACACTAAGGGGTTTAAGATTTAGTTAGGAAAATAAGCTGCTTCCTTAGTTAATTTGGGTTAATTAAGGGGATATTGGAATTGAACCTCCATTATAAGGTTAATTGAAGGGATATGGGAACTGAACCCCACACACTACAAACCTAGATTAGTGTTGAATTAGAGTTAGAATTATGTTTTGGTGACAAACTTACCTAGTTGTTAGAATTCCATGGATAATTACTCAAATTTAGTTAGCTTAACTAGTAGGAAGGATCCATGATATGGATTAGTCTAAATATCTAAATTAAATGCTCACTTTTCTCAAGTTACAACACCACCTTGTTTCACTTAGACTACAATCTTTACTCCTACAAGTATACATTTAGATTTGTAACTACTAGTGAGGGTATCGATCCCACAAAGATCGATTGGTGATTACTAGGATTCCTGGGATAAGAGTACTATCAAACAACTTAATGAATGCCAATAACCCCACGGAATAGGTAATACCACATATAGTCATGAAAAAAGGAATTAAATTAATTAATTAAGTGGATGAATAATCTGATGTCTAAAGTCTGACCGCATAGATATTGTCAATATTAAGAGTCTCTAGAGGAAGGAATATTAGATGATCGACTATATAAAATTCTACTTATCCTTGCCATCTATTGGCAATCAAGGCAGCCACGAAGTGAGTTCAAGTAAACTTTTCCAGATTTAGAATGTTGGATATATCATCTTGCATTTCTACATGAGCTTTTGAAACTTGTTTGCAAAAATATGTTGTGGACAAGTAGTAAAGAAAATTTCGATTTGTAACAACTTTTGCAAAACGGGAAATGCATTTGAAAAAATAAATTAATCAAATACTTTTTTTTTTTTTTTTTTGGTATTGACTTTTAAGATGGGTGCTCATTTTTGTCTCTAGTGCAGCTCCAAGGTGAAGCGCTAGAGGCTTGGTATCAAGTTATTGTGATTGATGGACTCTATACTTAAAAAATTGGGTTAATATCATATTTATATGGGAAACCTGAAAGACTTGTGTTGCAATTTCATCACTGTAAATAAGCATAATAAACTAAAAATAAATCATTACTAATTAAACTTTCAAATCCATACCGTACAGGAATTCAGCTCGTTAAAATGAAAAGTTTTTCAATTCAAACTCAGGTAACTCGAAATAGGAGTGTACATGGATTGGTTACTCAGTCTATATGGCTATGGAAATATCTGAACCGGTTGAACCGGTTCAAAAAAAAATTGAACCATATCCAATCTATATTAATAGGGTAATCAATCAACCAATTTTCCTTTAGAATTGGTTTGAAACCTCGGGTATCCGAACCAATAATTTTGTACTTATTTTCTTCATAAATTTTCAATAAAAGAAAAAAGTTCAACTGCTAAATACAAAAATTTCCTTGTAGATAGAAATAGAGTGGAGAAATTAATGAAAAATTACAAAGATGCCTCTTACATATGAATCAGTTCGGATAGATGTGTATAAGAAATATGAACCGTTATTCAATCCTGTCGTTTAGATATCCGAACCGCTATTCGAATTGGTATAAATAACTGATTCGAGTACTATTCATTACAGTTCAGAATGAGACAGTTTTACCCATTTTTCAGTTTGAGTTTATTTTCAACACCGTAACTGAGAAAGGACTATTTCTCCAAATAAATCCACGTTGTTACCGAAAATTAAGTAGAACAGACTAATCATTTTTAAAATGAAATAAAGTCAAAGTAAATATAGTCAAAGTAGTGTACATCCCTTTTAATTGAAAACAGAGTATAATGAACTATTTGTACAAAAAAAATTGGTTAGATGTGTTAGGATTTTAAAATTTTTTGATAATTTTACCCTTTAAAAGATCATGTGAAAGTCATGTGATTAACTAATTAGAGTATTAAATAGTTGAAGTAAATGGAATGATTTAAATGTCATATTTTTGAAATTCATTGACAATTTGAGCCACCAAAATAGTTGTGAAAAAATCGACAATCCTTGTATTGTGAAATGATTTTCAGATCGTTTACTCTAAATTATAAGTTCTTGAAAGTTCCATAATATTTCATTGAGGTCTTAGATTTTGATTTGATATAATTTAGTTCTCTTATCATATATATAAGGTAAAATTGAATTAATTGTATATTCAAGGACTAGTTCAACTCATATATTGAAAACTAAATAAAGTGGCATTATTAATTTTATTTGAAGGTGTTGATTTATTGGCATAATTTATTCTTCAATAGTCTTAGAATTAATAAAATCGTTCTTGTATTATGAGAAATGTTATGTGGCTTTGTCCCACATTGGGTGTGTTAAGGAGACAGCGTCATACTGGCCTTATAACTAGAGACCTTAGACTTGGACCTTTTGTATCAAGCATCTAAACATAATCGAGTTTAGTGGGTTATTGGGTTTTGTTGGTCATTAATATTTTTGTCTTTATTTTGCCTTTTCTTGTATTTTTGACCTAGTGCTCTTGTGGATTTAGGTGCACTCCTAAAACTTTTGTATTCTTCTAATATAGTAAAATTTTGCTCGTCTTCGCTCGTGAACGTAGGTCTTTCGACCGAGCCACGTAAATTTGGTGTCTCTCTTTTATTTTTTATTTAATTTTGTTGTCGTTTGTTTGGGATTTGTCTTCGACTTTTGTCATGATATATAATCCTGAGATCCTCCCTAACAAATTGGTATCAGAGCTTCCAAGAAAGTTTTGTGGCCCTATGACGTTAACAAAGACCTATATGGAGAAATTTGACTGGAGTATCAACTTCGGGATGTGGTAGCTCAAGATGGAGGCTATCCTAGATCGAAGATGGTGTGAACATAGCGTTTCATGGAGTGAAGAAAAAGCTAGAGAAGATGTTGGTAGAGGATTTTGAGGACCTTGATAAAAAGGCTAGATCTGGTATTATCCTAAATCTCTCTAATGAGGTTTTGAGGGAAATTGCTATTGAGACGATAGTCAAAGATATGTGGAATAAATTGAAGACTTTGTACATGAAGAATACAATTGAGAATCGACTCTATTTGAAGCAAATCCTTTACATACTTTGGATGACTGAAGGTAAATCTAAACTCTCACATCTTGATAAATTTAATTTCGTTGTTATGGATTTTGGGAATATAGATGTGAAAATTGATGATGAGGATCAGACCCTTTTGTTGCTTAGTAAATCAAAATCTAGATCTAAAGTCAGAAATAAAAATTTGGTATGTAATTATTATCGTAAAAAGGGGCACATTAAATCCGAATACTTCAGGTGAAAAAATAAAGATAAGCATACGGAGAAATCTAACTAGAAAAATACTGATACTATTGAGGTTAGCGTTGCAGCTGATGAGAGTAATGGAAATATTTTCTTTGTCACTAATAATAGAACAAGGTTTAAAAATGAGTGGATTTTAGATTTGAGGTGCTCTTATCACATGTGTCTTAATAGGGATTTGTTTTCCACTTATGAATCTTGTAGTGGTGGAATTGTTTTGATGGGTAATAATGCCGTTTATGATGTTTTTGGTAAGGGTACAATCCGGATTAAAATGTATGATGGTATTGTGTGGACGCTTACTAAAGTTAGATATGTTCCTAATTTGAAAAATAATCCCGTCTCTTCAGGCACCTTAAAGTCTTTTTGGTGCAAATATGCAGTTGAAGGTGGAGTTATGAAAGTCTATAAGGGTGCTCTTGTTATTATGAAAGCTTGCAAGTCTGGTACTTTATATATCCTGTAGGGTTTTACTGTCACAGGTTCAGACTCTTCATCATCTTTGTCAGATTTTGACATCACCAAATTATGGCAAATGCATAAGGGGCACATGAGCAAGAAAGGCTTGTCTATGTTGAGTAAAAGAGGGCTTCTTTGTGGGCAGAGTACTGGGGCGATGGATTTTTGTGAACATTATGTCTTTAGAAAGTAGAAGAGAGTCAGCTTCAGTTCACCAGCAATCCACAGGATAAAAGGTATTTTAGATTAAATCCATTATGATCTTTGAGCATGAGGGTCAACTCGTGTTGCATCTAAGGGTGGTGCAAGATATATGTTGACTTTCATTGATTATTATTCAAGAAAAGTTTGGGTTAATTTTTTGAAACATAAAAAATGATATTCACCTAACTTTCAAGAAATGGAAAGTTTTGATTGAGAAACAGACAGGTAAACAGATCAAAGGACTTAGAATAGATAATGGCATAGAACTTTGTGAAGGTGAATTTGATGAATTTTGCAAAAATAAAGGAATTGTTCGGCACCTGTAAAATGGAGTGGCCGAATGTATGAACAGAACTCTTTTAGAAAGAGCTCATTGTATGATTTCTAATATTGGGTTGAGAAAGGACTTTTGGGTAGAGGCGATCTCTATAGCTTGTCACATTGTCAACCGCGGTCCTTCTGCAGCTATTGATATCAAGACTCTTGAAGAAGTTTGGTCAGGTACTCCTGCCAATTACTCTAATTTGATGATTTAGTCCAAAGATATATGCATGTGAATGATGAGAAATTATAGACCTAGAGTTAAAAGTGTATTTTTCTTGGTTATGCTTTGGGGTGAATGTTGTCTTGATCTCAAGTCCCCAAAATTTATAATTTGTAAAGATGTTACATTTGATGAACTCTCTATGTTATTTTCAAAAAAGGAGTCTTCTAGTTCTTGGGATATAAATACAAATGATAATACGTAGAAGCGTGGAGCTAGAGAATGAACCAGAACTATGTGTATAAGAGACTGTCTCATATAGACACAATTTATGTGTATAAATGACAGGTACAAATGACTTGACATGGTAGACTTAATGCATTCTATTTCGAAGGACGAAGAATGAGGAAGATTCGATCACCGCAGTGATATGCAAATTTAGTTGCATATGCTTTGTTAGTAGTTGAAGAAACGGATGAAGTTGGTGAGCCTTCCACCTACTTTGAAGCAGTTTCTTGTGATAATTTAGCTATGTGATTGGTCGTTATGAAAGAAGAAATTGAGTCTCTCCATAAAAATGAAACTTGGGTTCTTGTTATACCTTGTAGGGGGGAGATACAAGGTATAAAGTATGATTGGTTGCAAAGGGGGCTATAGTCAGGTACACGATATTAATTTCAATGATGTGTTTTCACCTGTTGTTAAACATTGCTCTATTTGTGTTTTGCTTGCCTTGGTTTCCATGTATGATTTGGAATTGTGGAGCAGCTTGATGTCCAGACAGCTTTTGTACACGTTGAATTTGAAGAACAAATTTATATGAGGAAACCTCGGGGATTTGAAATTGAAGGAAGAGAAGATCATGTTTGCTTGTTGAAGATATCCTTGTACGAATTGAAGCAGTTTCCAAGACAGTGGCACAAGAGGTTTGATTCCTTTATACTGTGTCATGGTTATTCAAGGAGCATGTATGACAGTTATGCCTATTTCTGAAAATTAAATGATAGTTCTTTCATTTATTTGTTGTTTTATGTTGATGACATGCTCATTGCTGCCAAGAATTATGAAGAAAGTCATGTCTCTTATACACAATTGAATAGTGAATTTGAGATGAAAGATTTGGGAGTTGCTAAGAAGATTCTTGGCATAGAGATCAAGAGAGATCGAGGAGCTATAAAATTGTTCCTGACCCAAAAGTATTACCTTAAAAAAGTTTTGGAGAAATTTAGCATGAAAGGTGCTAAACCTGAATACTCCTCTTGCAAATCATTGTCGTCTTTTAGCTACTTGGTCACCACAATCAAATGTGGAAGAAGATTACATGGCACGTGTTCCATATTCTAGTGCAATCTATAGTATTATGTATGCGATAATTTGTACACGTCTAGACATTTCACAAGCAGTGAGTGTGGTTAGCAAGTGTACCTCTTGTCCAAAAAATGAGTATTGGCAGGCTGTGAAATAGATTTTCAAATACTTGAAAGGTACTTCAAACACTTATTCGAAGTTTGGAAAAAATAAGGACACTTTGATTGGTTTTGTGGATTCTGATCACAAATCTATTAAACTTTGACAAAAGAAAATCACTTACTGATTATGTATTTTACGTTGGCGTTTGTGTAGCCAGTTGAAAAATTACTTTACAACCGGTTGTGGCATTGTCTACTACGAAAGTAGAATATATAGTCGTGACTGAGGCAATCAAAGAAGCCTTGTAGTTGAAAGGTTTGTTTGGCAAGTTGAGTCTACGTCAGAGTGTTACTACAGTTTGTTGTGATAGTCAAAATGCAATTCACTTGAATAAAGATAAAATGTATCATGAGAGGACTAAGCACATTGATGTGAAGTTTCACTTTATTTGGGATACTATTGCTGAGGGGAAAGATCTTGTTCAAAAGATCAGTACCAAAGATAATCATGAAGACATATTTAAGAAGCCTTTTCCGGTTTACAAGTTCTTGGACTTGGTTGGCGTTCGTTGTTGGTGATTAAGCCCATTGGGGCTTTTGTGAAGAAGGTGGAACAAGTTTGCTATTTTGTGAATATGGGTACACGGCAAGGTGGAGATTTGTCTTTATGTGGCTTTGTCCCATATTGGTTAATGTTAAGAAGAGTTGTATAGCCTTGATCTTATAAATAGAGACTTTAGACTTTGGGCTTTATGTAACAAGCACTAAACATAAGAGAGTTTAGTATGTTATTGGGCCTTGTTGGTCATAAAGCCTTTTGCTTTATTTTGGCTTTTCTTGTATTTTAGTACTAGTGCATTTTTGGGTTTAGGAGCACTCTCCTAAATCTTTTGTATTCTTCTATATAGTAAAAGTTTGCTCGCCTTCGCCCGTACACGCAAGTTTGTCGAACGAACTAAAATTATGTGTCTCTACACTTTTAACTCTAGGCTATAATTTCTGACAATGTGACATTCGTCTTGGACTTTTTGTCAATTTTCAAAGATCCTCCCTAACAATAAATAATGAATCCAAAAATAAACACCTATCAGAGTCAAAAACTTTGTTGTTTCATTATAGTGCCTGATTAGTGATATTATATAGGCCTCCCTACTTCAATGGGTAACTTTTTGATAAGAGATTGAAAAGAAAAGAAAATCAACAGACCAAAAAAACACCATAATCATCAAATCTAAGATGATGATGGAAGGCTTATCAATCTCCATAGCTCCTTTTCTTCTAAGGATTTCAATTGTAAAAAGTTAAGAAGCTAATTGATGTATAGATTTTTAGGCTCTAACAATTATTTACATTTCCCACTCTTGCTTAGTAATTTGATTATTGGATTGATGGAGGAAATTAGACATAGGGCATTTATAGTTACATAGGATTACCTCTTATATATTGTACTAGTGATACGAAGCCAACCTATGCATCATCTAAAATAAATTTAAGATACATGAACTGGCACATGCATACACATTGACGTTAATCACCTAGAACTAGAATAACTAAAACACGAGAAATTAGGCACTTATAGATATTGTAAACTTATAAATTATTGTTAGATAAAACTCAAATATAATAATCTATTTGTTCATTAGTTATGGTAGTATATCATCATTTTATTATGCGAAATTTAGGTAAATAAAAAAAAAAAAGAAACACTCAAATAGTAGATACATATAGATATAGATGGATTAAGTAGACGTTCAGAATATTTTGGTAGATTTATGACTCATTTCAAAATATTGATGATTGTAACAGCTTGCCTACTTTAATACATCGGTTATAACAATTGTTAACTATATATTCCAACCAAATGAAAAACTACCAAACAGATCTAAGCAAATGACCAGCCAAATGTTCCACATAACCATTATTGTTTAAGTTCTTCCATTCCGCCTCTCTCGTACCTCTAGATCTCATTGAAATTAATATCTGTCTCTTATACACATCTAGACAGGTATAAGAGACAGTCTCTGTGATAAGGTAGGACATTAAGTCTACCATGTCAAGTCATTTGTACAACTAAATAGGTCGTAGGGTTGAGCGAGAAATTTTAGCTAGTACAAATCTATTATAGGTGTTATGTATTTTTTAATTAATCCACAATCACCAACCATTAGAAGGTTTATTTTAATAATTTGTGGTGATATGGGTGTGATTGAGGACCAAAAGATCTATGACACCTATTACAGACCCGATGCACCTAAAAATTTCTGGGTTGAGCCAATCATGTACCTTGTTTTTAATGTACTACTAAACGTTGTAAGAAAGGTAAGACAAATCTTTTAATGTCAACTTGTTTGTTATTACTTATTGCTGTTTGGTTCACACTCGAATCAAAATGAAAACCTGTCAGTTTATATACAAATAAGTGTTAAGAGACACAAACTCGTACTATTTCATATAAGAGACAGGAATCTTATACACATTATATGTGTATAAGAGACAGGGTTGACATGTCTCTTATACATCATTTTAGAATGAAGGGGGTATTTTTAACACTTTCATTTTTATAAAATGATTCTCGTAATGTTTAACCAAACAACATGCATGAATATTATAATCCTTGATTCCCATATCTAACCCTCTTATACCGTAAACTAAACAACCCCTTAAAAATTTTCTTTCTTTATGATTGCTAATTAATTGAACCATACTTTCCAATATGAAGTATTTATGCCAATTGTTGATGTTTGAAGTTTGTAGTTAATTATTGTATACGGTTGATTGCAGGGTTTCTTTATGCTCGTTATTTTGGAGAATAAAATATACTTTGTAAGACAAAATGGAAGCCATAATTTTGTTTTGAACTTAATCTACATCTTAATGTATTGAGTTCATGGATTCTCACAATTCAGTATATGACTTATTTTTATAATTTCATTTTCTAAACTTATTTTCGTTTTCAATTCTTGCATCCATTCATTTTTCTCGTAATCATGGGTCCCACACTAATATAACTATCATTATGCATATTTTACTACTACATTATACTATCAAATAATTTTGAACAAAATCAATTTTTTATTAACCACAATTACTTACAAGATATTTATTACCATTATTATAAGTTTTTGGGTAAATTGCTACAAACCCCTATGTGGTATGACCATTCGACCCATAACCTTCATGTGTTTTGGAAATATACCTTAAACCTCCATATGGTCTGGAATAAATGGTAAAGTGGATGGAAAACATTCAAATTAACGATGTTTGAAAAGCACGCACTCCGAAGTGAGTTTTTAAAGAAAAATATAATTTTTCCTCAAAAAGTTTCGGATAAATTACCGTAACGGCCTTGTGATATACATCATGAACTCATAACCACCATATGTTTTTGTAAATATACCTTAAACCCCCATGTGGTTTGGACTCAAATGGTGAAGCAAACATAAATTATCGAATTTAATCAATATTTAGTATTTATATCCTCCACTATTGCAAGTTGTTGCCTGAAAATTTGTTTTTCCTCCCAAAAAATTTAAAATTGTATTGCCAGCCTACACTTATTATTATTCATATAAACTTCTTGTCAAATTTGCTACACTTATCTATACTTTTACCACCAAAAAGCACAACTACATGGATGCATAAAGTATTTTCCCGTAATCTTTTTCTTTTTTTTTCTTGCATTAATTTACTGATTTTTAATTCTATTAATAAAATAATATCATTTTCTTAATTTTTTATCATGCAAATTGAAAGCTATAATTTTTGAAAATAGGGAGAAATGATTTATTGGAAAATTTTGATATTAAATTACTTAGTGGGAAAAAGTATAATTTTGAAAACTGTGACTTTCGATATTTTTTGTCTGTTTTATTACTAGTCCAGACCTCATGGGGGTCTAGGTACTTTTTTCAAAATATTTGGGGGGTTATGGGTTCGAGAGTAATACCACATGGGGTTTAGAGTAATTTAATCTAATTTAATCTAAATAGGGTAAGAACGTAATTTCAACAAAAACCGTTAATTTGGATTATTTCTATCCACTTTACCATTTAGTCTAGACCACATATGGTTTAAGGTATATTTTCAAAACACATGGCGGGTATGGGTCAAATGGCCATATCACATGGGGATTTATGGTAATTTACCCTAAGTTTTTTAACTTGTATTTATAAAATTAAAGATGAAACCGTTAAAAAATTTTATTTCAAAATATTTTCATTTTGTCAACCGAACACCAGAAAATTGTATGAAAAATATACTTCTTCATGGAAAATATTTGCCTAAAATAATATTTTTAGTCCAACCGAACACACCGAACTCCATTTTGTCTTACAAAGTATATTTTATTCTCCAAAATAACGACATAAAGAAACCCTGCCAATCAACAAATGTCTCTTATATTTATTCTAGATGTGTATAAGAGACAGCTCTTACTTTATCTCTAGGTATATGCCCTTGTTACTGATTTAGCTTTTACACATAAAAAACATGTAGTTTAGGAAGAAAGTTGACTCATGGGGGGAAAGAATGAAAGAGATAAAGAAAAAATATTGGGAGACAATTAAAATTAGTAAATATGATAAGGTAGGGGTGTTTAATCCCAATCCAACCCTAATGGATTTAAGCTGAATGAGTTATTAGGATTCGAGTTATTTGGGTTCGATTACACGCAACTTGTTGGCAATAACCTTATATAATTTATTTATAATTTTTCTATTTTTCATTCTTATTCTAACAAATGCAAGAAATAAGGAGTTTAGTGACAACATTAGTTGTCAATATAGCATTAAAAATTGTCACTATAGTTAACTATTTCATTTGAATTCTTTCTTGTTCATTCTTGATTAAACATTTCATCTAACATATTTTATAATTTTTTTTTGTTTTCGTTCTTGACTTTATCATTTTGTTTTTGAGAAAATATATTTTTTTAATGGGTGATATTACAATCATATTTTTTGTTTCTTTTTTCCTATTTGTAGGGATTTTTTAACCAAATATGCCTAGAAATCGAATAACTTGTTCAAGTAATTCCAGGGCTAGGTTGGGTTTAACTTTTACCTATATACACGTATACTCGGTAACACAACCCATTAAATAAGGTAATATGTGGGTGAATCCGATACATGGCATTGTATCGAAGATCTCTTGATATAAAATGAGCCAATACAGAACATAGTACTATACAATATGTTTGAAAATCAATTGACATGTTAACCTTCCCTTTCAACTCCACAGAGAGAACCTATATAAACAAAGTGCTGTTATCATATCTGTTGCTATTGCCATCGTATTTGATCAAAGAAGAAGAGCATTCCCTTCAATTCAGAAAGGAAAAAGTAAAACACCCAAAATGAGAAGTAGAAGTAGAATTGCCTTCTCATTTATCTTCATGCTTACATTGTTTTCTATCTCTACTTCTCAAATATCAATAGTTAATTACCCAATCTTACCAAAAAAAAAAGTTAATTACCCAATCAATGTCTGGCTAAACCCTTAACCTTCGTCGTGGCTCTAACTTCAAACAACTTAATTTCTCCAAACTTCAGCATCATTCTCCCTACAAAAGCCCACATCTCATTCACGTAGCCAAACGTTTCATTAACCAATTCCACCATGAACATTACTACCTATTGGTGATCCTACCTCTCAATCTCACGTCATCACCGTAACTCAAATCTCTCACTATCACAGTCACTGACGACTCCATTCCATAAACTCACGGTGTTAACAAATCCTACACTCTTTCCATCCCCTCCCCGTGTGAATCCAGAATGGCTATGTTAAAAGCAGAAAATGCATGGGGCGCTAGAAACATTTTCTCATCAGGTTTTCGGGAACCCTCCTCGAGTTGTTTCAGGATTATACATCCATGATGAACCCTTGTTTCCCACATAGAGAGGTAGTACTTGGAAACTTCAAGAAACTATTATGGTCATCTACCACATTGAAATTGATCAAGGCCGTGAGTATGAATACGCTGAATGTTTTCAGATGTCACATATAATGAGCGAAAGTATGGAGAAAGGAGCTTATGGAGAGGGGATGAAGTATTTGGTAGAGGATGTGAAGAAGGTGATGGAGTTTGGGATGGAATATTGAGTTAGAGTTGTGCCTGAGATTGATATGCCTGGTGAGTTAATCGAGTCTTGTTTTTTTTTATATTTGAGATTGATGTTCCTTACTTTTCACTAACATAGTCACAATTCCATATATTTTCTTTTCAAATTAAGTAGCAGAATATTTAGAGGGTTCAATTCCAATAACCATGCATGAACTTTTAGTTAATTAAAGTTTGGTTAATAGTGTATAGATCAAGATGTTACACATCGGATACAAGCGGGATGAACTAAATGGAGAAGGGCATCAAGAATATTATGTGACCGCAAAATTCCTTTACGACTTAAGGGTAAATTTTGTAGAACGGCAATTAGGCCGGCGATTCTCTATGGGTCTGAGTGTTGGGCAGTGAATCACACACATTGAGCAAAAGATGAGAGTAGCAGAAATGCAAATGTTAAGATGGATGCGTGGGTACACTAGGATGGACAATATACGAAATAAGCATATTTGTGAGAAGGTTGGAGTAGCATCTATTGATGAGAAGATGAGAGAAACAAGCTTAAGGTGGTTAGGTCATGTGTTAAGATGACTAGTAGAAGCACCTGTCAGGCGAGTAGATTTGGAGAGAGTAGTCAACATAAAAGGGGTAGAGAAAGACTGAAAAGGACTTGGTGAGTAACTTCTAGGAAAGATATAGCCCATCTAAGAATTGAGGAGGATATGGTCCATTACAAAGCACAATGGCGTAGTAAGATTCATGCAGAGCCTACTTAGTGGGATTAAGTCTTGGTTTGTTTGTTTGTTCGTTTGTTTCACTTTACTCTCTTAAATATTTAAGGTTACTATCATTTTAGTCCTAATGTTATTTCTTAAGCATGTATTGAAATCCCTAAACTGATGGACAAATGTAATTGTGTTTGATTGTTCAGTTAAACTGATATTTTTAACCTTAAATGTTTAATGTGTTGACAAATTTTATCATAACGCTCAAAATATCTTACTTTTTCCATAAATATACCTAACTTGATGAATTGTAAGACATGGTGATGAAAAATAAAATGTTACTGAATAATACAACAAAATAAGACAAAATGAAAAATAAATTAGGCAAAAATGAGAAGAAAAATAAAATGAGATTTGTAGAAAAATAAAGAATTATTTAAACAAGTTGTAAGGATATTTTTGTCAATTAAAGGACAAATAATACTGAGTTGGATTTAATTAGGGGTGAGTATCGGTTAATCAATCGGTCACTCTGTCAAATAATTGGTCAATCTATCAAATAATTTGGTCGGTCCATTGACATTAGACTAAAATCCTTTATAAAAATTTTTACAAATAGAAAAAATTATCTAAAACAAAACCCAACTAGTAATTCGATTAACTAGTTTGTGCTCACCCCCAGATTTAACAGAAGGATTTAGATACTCTTCTTTGATTCAATCTAATTTTTAACACCATTACTATAGGTGATGGTTGTTCCAACTGTTTACACCATGCACTCAAAGTAGAACATTTGCTAAATTTTTAACTCGTTTAAAAGTTGGACCAAAATGGGACGAATATAAGAGATAGGGTGCAATGTATTCAAAATTCAGAATTGATCGAGACTGTAAACTGAGAATCGATCATAAGTTAGGGAATGCAAAATAGAATTAGTCATAACTATTTTTACTAGTACAATATGCCCCAAAACACATACGTGGTATGCACTTACTTGACATTAGCTGAATTTCGATAACAACATTAAAAGTTGGATTGAAATGAGATAAGTATGAAAGATCAGGGTACAATATTAACAAAAAATAAGTATATGGTGTAAAGTACGAATTGAATACAAGTTAAAGGGTGTAAAGTAGAGTAAAGCCTTCTAAAAGATAGTGAACCCGATTATTACATAATTTCCTACTAACAATTATAGTAGGAAATATTTTTCGATTGCTAACATACATAGTTCCTTATCTATATAAATTTTTCTTCCTTCTCTCTAAAAACTCTCAAATATTATTCATTAAAACAGTGGTGGTTTTATTATTTTTCAAAGTATTGCAGGTGGTGCAATGCTTTTTTTTCCCTTTTCTCATGAGATTTGCTCATTGAGAATTTTTGTCCACCCTAAATAAGTGGGAGTTTTAGTTTTTTTTGAATAAGTGGGGGTTTTTTCTTTTTATTTCTTGTGGTTGATGAAGAAAGAAGATTTAGTCAAGGCAAATCTAGTTGACCAAATTTATTTTTGTCCAAAATGTCAGCTTTATATCAGAAGTTTAGTGGCATGTCCGAGATTGACAGATCTAGCACAAGACTTGTCTAGCTCTTTGAAGTAAGATCAAGATTTTTTAGATCTGCATAGATTTAGATTTCTAGATTTATTGAGGTATCTTTTTACATTTGTTTATAATATGTAGATCTAGTTGATTCATTTATAAAACTACATTTTAATCAGTTGCGATAGCTATTTGTTCAAATAATGAAATTGGATTACCAAAAAAAAAAAAACTGTTTTTGATTATCATAGAAAATGTAATTATTTGTTACCATTATTAACTACTCATGTCCAATAAAATTAATATATTCACCTTCAAAAGGAAGGAGAAATTTTTTTGGAACTGCAGCCTAATTGGATATACTCAAGGAGCATGTATAATAATTCTAGATATTCGGAATACAAAACAAAAGGAATGATGCCAATACTAGGACAAAAATTCTGGTCTTTTTATTAGCTCAACATTATGATTGTCCAAACTAGTGCGGTATTAATCTATGCAAATGCAATTAAAGATTTAAAAATGTAAATTTAATTTTCCCTTTAGAGAACTTTGGCTTTGTTTGGATTGGAAATAATGGAGCATTATTTGGTAAATAATATTTGAGTTTTGACTTTATTGATTTTTTGAAATAATGTTGACTTTTGAAATAACAAAATATTTGTTTGGATGTGAAATAATATTTGAAATAACTATTTGGATTGCAGAGAATGAAGGTCTATTATTTGTTTTCCTTTTTTTTTTAACTATAAAGAATTTCAAACTATAATCTTGGACATTGTGGTTCTATCATTTTGACATGAGGTTACACATGGCAATTTACCATTTCTATGTCAGATCTGACATAGAAATGGTATGACTTACTCATACTTGAGCAATACCTTCCGTACTCATGGGAGTCCTTTCTAACAAGAGTTCGGTGACTCATGTTCGCCGATTGAGTTTAGATATTGGAGGTCCGAACTACACGGACATTATCAACATGTACAATCGAACTCATTCTTACTACCCAAGAAATTGTACAAATGTAACTAACGCATTAGGAAAATAATTTGAAAAAGTTCATTTTGAAAATTTTGAAGATCCACTCCATTTATTCATACAAAAATGATTACATTTCCCCAATGTAATAAAAAAATGATGTTGTGAATTTGGTAAAAAATAAACTTTTGGATTGTAAATAATGAATAGTTATTATTTCGATAAACTATTTAAATACACAATAACGTTCCAAAATAAATATTAAACTTTGAAAATTCATTTTGTTTAAAGTATATTAAAATTGTGGACCACATTTAGGTTTTTGGCGGTAAACAACAAGGGTGTTCAAGCAAACCCGAAGAATTGAAAACTCGGTCAATCGGACTATTTCGAACTGTATACGAATGGTAATCGAATCGATTATTGATATTGATTCAGATAATGGTTTGAATATCTAAGGAATTGATTCGAGTAGCGTTAACATGAATCTTACTACGCCATTGTGCTTTGTAGATGGATTCTATATCTTTGTAATTTTACTTCGATAGGGCTAATGTCGAAGGACTTTTATGTAATTTTTCATTAATTTCTCGATTTTATTTCTATCTACAAGGAAATTTGTATAAATAGTAGTTGAAATTTTTTATTTTATTGAAAAATTAATGAAGAAAATAAGTACAAAATTGCGGGCTTAGGTACCCGCGATTCTAAACCAATTCTAGGAGGTAATCTGGTTGGTTAGTTACCCTACTAATATAGATTGGATACGGTTCAACTTTTTGAACCAGACTTGTTCAGATATTTTTATGAGAGTATGGATCGGGTGATCGATCCATGAGTACCTCTAGTAAATGACTGTGGGATAATGTAATGTTCAATAGTCCATTGGATTATCTCTTGTACACATCTAGATTTATAACTACACGCTGAATTCCCTTTTTATTATTTTTGGGTATTATATACAATTGGATCATAGCCATAATCGTCGATTCAACCATAAACCTAATTGAATTGGTTAGTTTGGACTGAGTTTCAAAACACTTTGTTTCAATATCCGATCAAAGACATTTTGAATTAATGGTCATCAATTAGCCATTAATATTAAACGATTGACAGATATAATTAGCGGCGAGTTTAGCAACAAATTTATTGTTTGTTGCAACTTCGCTGAATTCGTTGCTCACGGTAACAAAAATTTTCGACGCTGTTTTCGTCGCAAATTTCATCCCAAGTTATAGTGCTATTTTCATTTCTAAATTAGCGATGAAAATGGCCTTGTCGCTAACTACGTTCCTATGATTGGAATAGTATGTGTGTCATTAAATTCATTGCTAACATTTACCCTATCTAAACAATTATTGAGCAGGAAAGTTAAAAATTTTCATCATTTAATTCACGTCTAATTTCAAGATTAGCAACGAAGGTTGTTTTCGTTGGTAACAACTATACATAATGACATATAACTAGCATGTGATAGTGTGTTCGCCGCTAAAGACATTGCTAATCTATTTTTGTCGTTAATGAGCGACGAAGCTTTCTCGTCATTAAACCATCGCTATTCTTTGACCTTTTAATCTTCTTCTATTTCTTCTTCTTCTTCTTCTCATTTCACTCATTCTTTCTCTCTTCATCTCTAACAACTATAATCTCACATCTCTCTACCCTTTTCCTTCATAGATACACACTCTCTCTTTGTAAAAATCTTACTTCCATCTCTACCTTTTTCTTTCCTCTCACATACTAATTCACCCACTCATCATTTCACCTCAACCACTACTAGGACCACCCACCACCACTAGCACAACCCTTAACCTCGGTCACCACTGTGAGCCACCACCAATTACACCTCTCTCATGGCTGTAAGTGAATTTTATCCATTTCATTGTTATTTAATTGCTATTATAATGTACAATATGGTTCTAAATTCCATAAATTTTTGTGATTTTCATGGTTGTTGCCTTTAAATTTTTGGGTTTAGGGTTATTTAATTTTATGTGAAATTTTAGTTTTATTACAGGATTAAATTTATGTGTAATTTAGCTCTATGAAAAGTTAATTTTAAATTTAATTGTAGGGTTTATTTATTTTTCATACCAGTTTATGTATTCGATATAAATAATTATGTGTTAGCTAAGGACAATCTAGTAGTTACCAAGTAGATAGGGACTGAGATGCCGAGGTGTATCAACTCAGGGAAGAGGTATGTCTCGAGGAAGAAACCATGCATATCATGACCCAGTGGCTACATGGACTTATCGAGGTAATTTGATGC
Organism: Cinchona pubescens; assembly: GCA_025175665.1. Classification (NCBI taxonomy): domain Eukaryota; kingdom Viridiplantae; phylum Streptophyta; class Magnoliopsida; order Gentianales; family Rubiaceae; genus Cinchona; species Cinchona pubescens. Next base: position 6,257,407 of record JANKKI010000084.1, read on the forward strand.
TTTTCGGGAGGAAATCACCAATTTACGAGGTCAAAATTGGTCTAACTATTTTATACAGTCAATGGATCCCTAGATTAAGAGACATGTTTTTATATTTCATGTACTATGAACAATATTTTGTATATTACAATTGCATTTAATTTGTTATGTATTTTAATTTTCATTTTCATTTCTTTCTTTTGCTGTAATTTTTGAAAAAAAAACCAAATTCATCGCTAACTTTGTAGCTAACTGTATTTTTTTTTCTCTTTTTTATAAATTTCAAACACCGAAATTCGTAGCTAAAATCGCCGTTCACTTTTTATTCACAAAAGAAATCATTAAATTTTCATTGCTATTGTCGTAGCAAAACTCGTTGCTAATGTTGCGTTGCTAAATTCATCACCATATTGTCGCAAACTGCATTGCATATTTTGTCACTATTGTCGTCGCTAAATTAGTGACGATTTCTTTTTTTTGTTTTATCACTAAGTGATTTGCGATGGCTAAAAAAGAATCGTCTCGTGTTTCGCCACCAAATCCATCGCTCAGACAGTTAGCGCCGAAGATGCATTAATTTTCGTGGCTAAATTCGTTGCTAAAGGCGTATTTTTTTTGTAGTAATATATAATTATAGTCTCTTAAAGTTATCACACTTCCTAAAGTCAAAGATATTAATGTGTTATTATATTTTATTCTTTTTCCTAATTCTTTTATAGCTATCGAAAATCAATTAACTACATAAAAAATTAAAATATAATACTAAGGGTATTTTACGTCATTTAACTAGATTTTCTTGATGTTTTAAAATTTTTAATGGATGAATAATGCAAATGGGAGATAAAGTGTATATTTCTATAGTTTAGAGGGTAAAGTGTAATTACTCACCTAATTTCGTGGCAATATTTGTTGGCCCCAAAAGCAACCTAAGAGGGGGGGATGAATTAGGATGTCTCTAAAATAAACCTTTTTATGTGCTTAATAGAAATTCAAACTTTATGCAACAAATGAAAACTTAAGCACAAATGAATACAATAGATATTCAACAATTTAAGCTTAAAGAACAAATAAGAATATTGAGATTAAGAGAATCAAACCAAACTCCCTAGCTTCTCAAGCTTGGAGCTTGCAACTACAAAGAGCTTCTTACAAGGCAACTACCAAGTTCACAACTTGAAGTTCAGCGACTAAAAGTCTCTTCAAAGTAGGTGAGACAATAACCTCTTGTACACAAATGAGGATCACTCTTGCTCACACTAATTTCCTTTAGTTGAGCCAAGATAGTTTTACTCACAACCTCCCTTTGTTACAATTGTTATCTCTCCACTCTTACACTTGAAGAACTCTTACACTTCTAAACTCTTTTCACACTACCTACACTATTACAACACTTGTACCCACTATTTCTCCCAAATAGCTCAAGTATTATTTGTAATCAATGTAGAAGTCTCTTTATAATTAAATCAGACCTAGGGGTATTTATAGTTGCCAAATATCTGCTTCCAACAACTTCCCAACGACTATTTTCTGTTTACTGGAAAACTAGCCGTTGGACCTTTCGGACGGCCGATGCAGCAAGAGTGCGTCCGAACAAACTAGCTGTTGGACCGTTCGGACGGCCGCTGCTAAACCCTGCGTCCGACACTGCGTCCATTCTCAGAGGGTATTCGTTCGGACGTCCGAGTATGCGTCCGAACATGCGTCCGATCATCATAAGACTTCTAGAAATACACATCGGAGATGTTCTTCGTCCGAGGCTTGCTTCAAATTCTTTGTGTCGGATGATTACCGATCGTCCGAAACTCTGTCATTTGGACAGTCATTTGCGTTCGTGAAGTCTTGTGGTTGTTTTGTTCGGACGATCATTTGCGTCCGAACCTACCTATTTTTCTACACACTTGTTATCAAACCATTAGTATGTATGGTCATCATCAAAACATGATTAACATAAATGGGGTTCAACAATATTAACCCCAAAAAACACATCTAGATGTGTATAAGAGACAGACTTCTCTTTGGAATATTGATAATAGGCGGTGATGAAGTCAGCGTGGCCGGCAAAATATTAAATGCCATCTACTACTATTTTAATGAGATTAATCCAAATAATATTTACTGGTAATGGACTGATTAGAGTGAGAATTCAAAAGCACAGCTATAAAATTTCTCAAATTTTAAGTTTGGTTAAAGCTAAAGATAAAAAAAAATTGGTTCATCTGTCACTTATCTAACCGTCCAAGTTTGAAGAAATGCCTATTAAAATAATTTATGAAGGAAAACATCTAAAATTTGTCCTGTCTCGAAAGAATTTCCTTTTGTCCACTTGTTGTCATCAAATAACTATTTAGAATAATGTGGCAGGTGTATGAACTCATTTAGAGCACAAGAAATGATGATTATAGCACGTTGAGTATTAAAGATTCGCCCCTACAAAGTTTTACAAAGCTACATTTTTTATCATCCATTAAAAGACTGTGAATTAATATGTATATGGTTTTGTACATATATTAATATCTTGTGTATTTTTAGATATTATGTATTAATATCTAGTATTGGGTAGCCAGTCTAATTGGTTAAACAAGCCAATTTTGACCTTGTGAAATTGAAACAGATATCCTCCCGAAAAGCATTAATCTGATTTTGAGTCAAAATCTAGATGGGTAAACTTGAACAAGAACAGTCAAATATCTTTTCTACTTCATCGACTAAATAGTTTAATTTGATTGATTTTTAATAGGTGTATAAGAGACAGGCCCGGGGACCGGTTACGGGCCAAGAGACAGATCTTATACATGATATGCATTAATACTTGGGGCTATATAATCGTTATACGATTTACAGAATAAGAGATTTACTTGAAAAGTAAATTCTCCATTTTATGAATGATCCAATAGCTGTGTTAATTACTCTGCATAACAAAGAATTTCCCCAATATATGTTCTCAATTCCATAGATAGACATTTGAAGCCTGATTAATGCATATCATGTATAAGATATATTTAGGGGTTCATGAATCGAGTACTCTATCAATATAGTCATTATCTGGTTTGATTTAGTTACATTGAATCGATCAGGAAAAAAGCGACTTGATATTCAATTCATATGCATATGATACTTGGTTAAATGGATACTCGATCCGATCCAATTATTACATTTTTTAGTGTCAAAATATTTTTAAAAAAAAATGATTCCTAATTACATAAATACCCTCAATATGAATGAGAAGGGAAAGAGAAAAAAATCTATTAATAGTATGCTATAATATGCAAAATTATACAAATACCCCTATATATGGACCGAGTTAGGTACTCATTGGGTCACAAATTTTCAAATGGGAAATATTAACTTGTTCAGGTTTCTTATCTTTACAATTCAAAATAAATGGAATAAACAAATTTTCAAATCGGGCTAAGATGAACGCCTTCCAACGACACCAAGGAAGCACATTAATAAATGACTATGCTGTATTGTTATTGCTATCCATCACCACTGATCAGTGAAGAATAGTCCCGGAGAACAAAATCATTCCCTCCAGATTCCAAAATACCAAAACAACACCATAAATATTTAATAGGTGATGGAATCAGAATTCCCTTCTCATTTCTCATCATTCTTGCTTTGTTTTTCTACTCCACCCCTCAAATCTCAGCCACTAGTTACCCAATCAACGTTTGGCCTAAACCGATAACCTTCTCATGGCCCGAACCACGCATAACCCCCTTACTTTCTCCGAACTTCACCATCTTTTCCCCTTCAAACCCATATCTCAATCACGCTACCAAACGTTACCGGAAGCAATTCATCAACGAACGTTTATTATAGGGCGCGATGCGCGGGCTAGAAACATTTTCCCAGCTGATTTATGCGAACCCACCGCGAGTGGCTTGTGAATAGTATATCCATGATGAACCCTTGTTTCCTCACAGAGGAGTGATGTTGGATACTTCGAGAAATTTTTATGGGGTGGCTGATTTGTTGAGATTGATTAAGGCTATGAGTATGAATAAGCTGAATGGTTTCCTCATTTCACTTGGTGTTGATAATTTCAATCAAATACTATATTTTATGAATTTAGACTATTATATTATTTTTTTAGTTTTTGATTGAAAAACAGTTTTAAATATATGATACCGCAAAACTTTTTATTTTACAGGCAAATAATGTTAAAATTATGATAAATTTAAGTTAAGAAAACTTATTATGGGATGAATATTAAAATTATTATATTTATTTGTATAAGTTTTTATTACATATTAGGTTTAAAAATAAATAAAGTTATATTTTTTGCACTTTCATTAACAAATGACCCTACTTACGATGTTTTAGATAAGATCCCGATTCTACAAATTTTACGTTTAACTAATGACTAAAAATTGATTTCGTTATTAATTTTGCATATCTAACATGTATAAACAATATAAATTCTCCGAACATGTTATCTGCAACATGTACCAGCACCTTCCAAGGACACCAAGGAAACGCACAAGTAGATGACTCTGCTCTACTGCTATTGTTATTGCTATTGCTATTGCTATCTGTCACCACTGATGATCAGTTAAGAAAGTGTCTTGGAGAACAATTTCATTTCCTACCCATTCCAAAATACCAAAAACAACACATCAAATGGGGAATGGAATCAGAATTCCCTTCTCATTTCTCCTCATTCTTGCTTTGTTTTTCCACTCCACTCGTCAAATTTCAGCCACTGGCTACCCAATCAACATTACCATATTTCAATCAGGTTAAAAAACGTTACCGTAACCAATTCATCAACGAACATTACCACCCACTGGTGGATCCACCTGTCAATTTGACGGGATTACCCCCACTCCGATCTCTAGACATCAAGGTAACTGACGCCTCTGTGCCGTTAACTCACGGCGTTAACGAATCCTACAAGCTCATTATTCACTCGCCCTTTCAAACCCAAACGGCCACTATTTCGGCAGAAACAGTATGGGGCGCCTTGCGCGGGCTAGAAACATTTTCCCAGCTGATTTATGGGAACCCACCGAGATTGGCTTGTGAACTGTACATCCATGATGAACCCTTGTTTCCTTATAGAGGAGTGATGTTGGATACTTCGAGAAATTTTTATGGGGTGACTGATTTGTTGAGATTGATTAAGGCTATGAGTATGCAAAAAATAAGCTGAATGTTTTGCATTGGCACATAACGGACTCGCACTCATTTCCCTTGGTGTAGCCGTCGGAGCCGGAGCTGGCCAAGAAAGGAGCCTATGGAGAGGAGATGATGTACACGGCGGAGGATATCACAAAGGTTGTGGAATTTGGTATGGAACATGGGGTTAGGATTATGCCCGAGATTGATATGCCGGGTGAGTCATCTACTTTTTCTTTTTTCAAATTTTTATTTTTTGACCTCGACTTAATATTACACAAAAGGACTAATTCCATTTTACACCCCTCAACTTATACTCAATTCTCACTTTACACTTCAAATTTTAGTTTTAAACACTTTGCACTTTCAACTTTCTAATTTGTCCTGCTTTATCCCCTTTTTTTCTCATTGTCAAAAAAGTTAACTAAATTTTATTTTTGAAGTGTAAAGTGATTATTGAGTATCCTGTTGAAGGGGTGTAAAATGGAATTCGTCCTTTTGTGTCTGTCTCTTATACACATCTAGATGTGTATGACAGTCTGGTCCACGAGCTGGCCAATGTGTTAGAAATTTAAATTTTTACTTGTTAATAATTTATATAATTTTAAAATTATTACTTATTAATTATTATTTTAAATTTAATAGCTGATTAATTTAAAATTATTTACTTACTATTCATTAGTAATTTACTAAATTATAATTTATTGATTTGGTCGAATTACTAGTTACTAGCTTAATAGTACTTTATTAATCCAAATTGGTACTTATATATAAGACCAGATTATTAATAATTGAAGTTCAAAGTTCAAACTAATACTCATTATTTGAAACTAAAGTTCTTAGTTAATATTCAAAATCGTTTGGTAGCGTGATTAGTTATGGGTACTTATTATTCCAAATTAATACTTATTTGACCAAGTTATTTCTTGGTTGTAAAAGTCAATACTTATTATTATAACTTATTATTTGTTAATCATATAGTAAAAATATTTAACTAGGAAAAAAACCACATTGAATGGTGGGGGGTTTGGCATAGACCCCTACTATGTATATGAATCTGTCTCTTATACACAGAGGGCATTGAACCTTACCTCCAAATCAGGGAATGATTTTGTTCTCCGGGACTATTCTTCACCTGTCTCTTATACACAGTGGCCCGCGGTATCGGTCACGGTTCAATCTATGGGCCGGACCTGGTTGCGGGCTGGAACTCCCTGGCCCAATAGGCCCTACTCCCGGTCATAGATGGATAGGTTCGGGTTGGCTAATGTAATTAATAGACCCGGGCCGGGTCGATGGGTTGGCTCAACCCCCTGCCACCTCTATCCATTTTCATTTGCCAATACGAAAAATCCATCTATTCCTATGCATAAAAATATTATACTTGAACCACTTAGTACTATGAGTTTGGGTAGCGGTTTGGTATATTCAAATTACAAGATCAAGTCGTGGGTAGACAAACTGCAACCAACAGATATTCAATTCGGTCCATATATAGGATTAATTTTGTGAGTTAATTAGTCATTATTACCACTTAAGTTAATGGATAGGGAATCCTCCCTTAGTAATAAATTTTGTTACTCTTCTAAATTTTTTAAACTAAAAAATATCATAATTAGATCGGATTATTTGACCTATTTTTATTGGGTTCTTGGATGCCCCGAGTACCATATTTATATGAACCGAGTATTAGATAGATTTTTTCTTGACTCGGTATAACCACGTCGAATCAGAAACTTACCTATTGAAACAAAAACGGGACATTGATTCATGAATATCCCTAATGTCAACTAGTGGGACAAATAAACAACTACAAAGCAAATCCCAAATTATCTAAATAATTTATAAAGGGTGAGGGGAGGCTTTTAGTGTTTCTCATTATATATTTTTTCAAAAATACCCTTACCTTCATGCCTAACATTCAATAATAACACTATAAGAGTAACTACCTATAAGTCTCTTCCATTCCCACTACCTATTTTATTTTTACTTTTTTTTTTTGTGTAATTCTTTTTACTAGCAATATATATTCCAGTAATTTTTTTTTCTTCTAAAATTTTGTGTAAATTTTTATTAAAATGTACACCCATAAAGTTTGTCTTTTTCCACTAGTGATGATAAATTATGTCTATAAGAGACAGGCATACGTGGTCGAAATTGAATCAAGGATATGGATTTAAAAAATTAAGCCCTTAAGTTTGACATTTTGCTTTAAATATCCGCAAACTAATGTTTGTCAATTTGGAAATTATCACACGTTACTTACATGCACGTGACCCGAGTAAGGGCATATGGTTAGAATTTTTTTTTTTAACAAATTACTCTATTCGTCCTTTAAATTTAAGTCCAAATTCTATTTTGTTCCACAACTTTTCAATAGATCCTCGCTATTAGGTCCCCAAGGTTCTAAATTGGATTTAAAGTGTCCCCATCTATAAAAAAAATATGTTTTGCTTACCAATTTATTAAATAAAGTTCTATTGACCTACACATCATTGGAAAGACAGGTGCTTAGCACATAACTTATCTAGTACAAAAACAAAAAGTAAAATGTGATATAGTTTCTCATAATTAATTTTTTCCCCAATGATGTGCGTGAAAAGAGTGCTTCAAGCCAAATTTCATTTTTGGCGTTTAAAGTTATGTACTTTAAAGATAAATTGCACCCAACATGACTGCGATCTTGTGTTTTTTGCAGGACACACTGCCTCATGGGCAGAAGCATACCCTGATATCATAACTTGCACAAACATGTTTTGGTGGCCTGCTGGAGCAGATTTATACCCCTGATCTTCTTGAAATGTTTGTTAATTCTACATTGCCTTACATCATTAACCAAAATCGTACAGTGGTCTATTGGGAGGATGTTTTATTGGATCCTAATATGAGTGTGGCTGCCTCAGTACTTCCACAAAAAAATGTCATTTTACAAACATGGAACAACGGGCCGAACAACACGAAAAAGCTTGTTGAAGACGGTTATCGTGTTATCGTGTCATCTGCAGAATTCTACTATTTGGATTGTGGGCATGGAGGTTGGGTTGGAAATGACAGTTGATATAACCAGCCACCGGGTACTAATCTTGGGAATGGAGGTCTATATTCGTGGTGTGCGCCATTTAAAACATGGCAGACTATCTATAACTATGATATAACATACGGGCTGAATATAGAGGAGGCTAAGTTGGTATTAGGAGGAGAGGTGGCTTTATCTAGGAGCAAGCGGATCCAATTATGGATCCACGGATTTGGCCTAGAGCTTCAATTAACTAAAACATTGTGGTCTGGCAACCGAGATTCAACAGGAATGAAGATGTATGCAGAAGCTACTGATAGGTTGAATGAATGGAGGAACAGAATGGTGACTAGAGGAATTGGTGCTGAACCAATTCAACCTCTTTGGTGCATTAGAAACCCGGGCATGTGTAACACAATTCAGCCATTTAAACTTAGTTGATTATTTCGTGAGTCCAACATCATTGTTGTTATGACTCTTTCTGTTTCTTGTTACTTAGAGGCAATTTTACTATTAGTTACTTCATTATTACTATTAATCTACAACTTTGTTACTTTTTACTGGAAACATATATGAACCTCGTCAAATATAGTATAACCAATTTAGACAACGAAGAGTAACTTAAGTGGTAAAATGATAAGTATATAATATGATTGGTCATGAGTTTGAGTTACTAGAGGAAATAAGGAGAACTCTTTAATAAAAATATATTTCCGATATTCGGTGTTTGATATTCAAGCTCGAGATCTTTGTTGGATGAAGCTTTACCAACAATGGTATCTATAGCAACTTCCCCCAAAATTAGTTGAAAAGAATTGTCTTGGTGTTGTAGGAAAATTATGCTGATTCCATTCTTCTTCACATTGGAAAAAGTTTTATCCTGGTTTTGTGCTCGCTTAGGATAACATGTATCCTTGAATGTGATAAGATTGGTAATTGTTGTTGGCCCCAAATAACCTCTAGAGACCGGGACTTGGGTGAATTAGGTTATCTGTTTAAAACAAACCTTTTAAATTGACAGTCTAAAAATATACACATCTGTGATGTAGTATAAAACACTAAAGTATAAATGATCAAAGATACTTATTACAATCAATTGAAACTCAGAAGACAAATAAAGAGATTGAGAATAGAGGTAACTAGTTCTTGCAAACTCAACTAGTTCGAGTTTATCTATTAGTAGTGCACTTTTCAAAGAAGGTGAGGCAATAATCTTCTTGTACACAAAGTATGCTCACTCTTGCACCAACTAAGTCCCTCTAGTTGAGCCAAAGGGTTTTACACTACAACCTCACTTTTGTACACTTGTTATCCCTGGGCGCTTACACTTGAAGATCACTCACAAGTTTACTGTTGCTCACACTAATTCCCTCTAGTTGAGCTAAGAGAACTATATTACCCAAACCAATACAACCCACAGTATTTTAGCCTATTTTTTCCCAAATAGCTCTTACAAGTGTTTGTACTAATGTGATAGTTCCTCACATTAATCTGATGTCCTTGGGCTATTTATAGATGAAAGATGTGCTGAAATTTGAGATCCAAAGGTAAAAACTACCTATTAAAAACTAAGCTGTTAAAAATTCTAACCATATGCCCTTACTCGGAGACAGGCTAAAATGCGTCCTATCCCTCAGCTTCGGTTCGGACGGTCATGTGCACCCTACAGCTTATGGTTCGGATGATCATATGCGTCCTATCCCATAGCTTCTGGTTCGGACGGTCATGTGTGTCCTAAAGCTTATGGTTTGGACGGTCATATGCGTCCTATCCCTTAGTTTCTTATTCGGACAGTCATGTGCATCATATCCCTCAACTTTTGGTTCGAACGGTCATAACGTCCTCAGCTTGATCATGTTTCGGACGCTTTCTTGCGTCGAGTTCCTTTCTTCGGGACGCTCTTCATCGTCCGTAAGGTGTTGTTCAACTTTTGGTCATTTTTCTTTATTGTGTTCGGATGATCGTTCATCTAGATGTGTATAAGATTCTGCACACTTGTTTTCAAGCCATTACTATGATTTGGTCATCATTAAAACATGATTATCATAACTAGGGTCCAACAATCTCTCCCTTTTTGATGATGTCAAATCAATTGGACAATTTTAAAAATAACCAAAACATACAAAGCACAAGACAAGAGGTTTTGTCCATTATTTTCTCCCCCTTTTGGCATCATCAAAACATAAGAGTAAAAATAATTTATACACATAATCTCCCCTTTAAACTATGCATGTAATTCAAGTAAGTATATAGAGGATAAGTCAAGTTCAAAACATTTCTTCCCTTCAAGAATATAAAATCAAGTAGAAATGAGGAAATCTATGCAAAGGATTAACATCAAGACTTTTATCACTCATTCCTTACCAAAAAACATCATCGAAACAATAAAGCATATGTGATGCAAATTAATTTCTAACAAATAAGCCATTTAGAAATGAGAATGCTCCCTCTTTCTTTTGCAAGTTGTGACTTAATATAGATAAAATTTAGGGATACACATACCCAAGCATTGTAAACAAATTCAATCACATAGTTGACTAATATTCAAGAGATCATAGTTCACATTAAAACATTCTCAAAAAATTTAAATGTTACCCATTTCAATATCATCTTAGCTTATATGCTTTGAACACCCTTTATTGATAATCCATCTTGAATCCCTTGGTGCTATCTAAGCAGACCTACATACAGAACTATGCATCTACTTGAATATGAGTCAAACAACCGTTGGGTCCAATTGGGTTAGTAGCATGTTTGATCACCCAAATTTCCTTCATTCCAAATTTCTCATTTTGTTTAACATAGAAATCATTTTTTACATGTCCATGTTGATGACAATAATTACAAATAATATTCTTATTGCCATAAAAAGAAGATTTAGATTTTACAAAGCATAAACCATCCTTTCTTAAGGTGGTAAAATTATTGTTGATAAGCATATTTCTAGTACTTTTCTTTTCAAAAAATATTTTCCTTTTTCTTTGGCAAAAGTACAGCTTTCTTCAAAACATCATTTTCTTGTGTCAACATATTATTTTTATGCACAAGTTTTGAGTTAGCACTCAATAAAGAATTAATCTTGGTTTTTAACTCCTTGTTACTAGCATATGATTCTTTCAAGCATTCATGCATTTTAAAAACAAATGATTCAACATCATCATCATCATCATCACAAGAATCATAACTAGAGGATATCTCATTATAGCCAAGATCCATAAAAGCCATTTGAGCCACCTCATATTCTTCTTCAATTTCTCCATTCGAATTGCAATCATCCCATGTGATTTGGAAGTTGTTGAAGTGAAGTTTCCAAATTGAAAATATTTCTCGGTTTTGATGAACACTCATTTGCAACGTATCCCGATTTGCCATATTCATAGCTTTTTCACTTGGTTTTTGCTTATATCTTTAATATATAATTCAACGATTTTGTTCTTTTTACCTTTGCCTCCTCATCATCTTGTACCTTATATTTCAACTTTAATTCAAAGGATGTTAATGAATTAATCAAAGACTCAATATGCATAGAATTTAAATTTTTAGACTTTTCTATGGCAATAGATTTAGATTCCCATTCCTTAGGTAAAGCATTCAACATCTTTCTATTCTTTCACCCAAAGAATATTCTTTACCTAAATCTTCCAAATCCTTTACAATATCATTGAACTTACAACACATATTGTCAATATTCTCATGAGGTTCTATTTTGAAGGATTCATATTTAGCCACTAGAAGTGACTTCTTTTGCTCCCTTATGTCTTCACTTCCTTCATGGATTTCTTTCAATTTGTCCCATATCTCCTTGGCCGATTTGTAACCTTTCACTTTAGAAGACTTATCTGCATCCAAAGCATTATACAAGATATTCAAGGCTTTAGCATTTAAAGATAAATTTATTCTATCTTGTGCATTTAACTCGTATCTAGTCTTAGGTGAAGCCTTAATCTATGTCTATTTTGATAAAAAATATTAGCCTTAAAAGGATCTTCATCAACAATATACCACAAATCAATATCAATGGATTGTATGAAAATTTTCATTTTTTACCTCCAAATAACAAAATTAATGCCATTAAACATGGGTGGTCTAGTAATAGAATGCCCCTCTAAAAACAAAGCATTAGTGGCTGCCATAATGATCTTTATTCTAAGGTGATTAAACCAAAACAAGAAGAGACCAAGTTCTGATACCAATTGTTGGCCCAAAAGCAACCTAGAAGGGGGAGGGGGGATGGGCATTCTATTACTAGACCTTTTATGTTGCTAATCTTATACAAATTTTGTGTGTACAAATAAACACTAAAGCACAAATGATCAAAGATAAATATTCAATCAATTGAAACCCAAAGACAAATAAAGAGATTGAGAATATCAAACCAAACTCCCAAACTTATCAAGCTTGGAGTACATCCACTAGTAGTGCCTCTTTAAAGAAGGCTGATGCAATAATCTTCTTGTAAACAAAGTATGCTCACTCTTGCACTAACTAAGTCCCTCTAGTTGAGCCAAAAGGGTTTTACACTATAATCTCACTTTTGTACACTTGTTATCCCTCCGCTCTTACATTTGAAGATCACTCACTAGTCTACTCTTACTCACACTAATTCCCTCTAGTTGAGCTAAGAGAACTATACCACCTAAACCAATACAACCTACAATATTTTAGCCTATTTCTCTCCAAATAGCTCTTACAAGTGTTTGTATTGAATGTGGTAGTTCCTCACATTAATCTAATGTCCTTGGGCTATTTATAGATGAAAGATGTACTGAAATTTGAGCTCCAACGGTGAAAAAATTACCTATTAAAAACTAGCCGTTGGGAGTTCGGACGGAGGTTCGGACGTCTGATCATGCGTTCTACAGCTTTATAAACAGTGTTTGGACGGTCGACAGGGTGTAAACAATTCGAACGTCTGTTAACTTTAGTAGACGGTCTTGTCGTCTTATAGCTTGATTTAAGTAGAATTTTATAAGATTTAATTTACAGCTTCGGTTCGAACGGTCATGTGCTTCAACAGCTTATGATTTGGACGGTCATGTGCGTCCCAAGCTTATTGTTCGAACGGTTATATGCATCCTATCCTGTGGGTATGTGTATAAGGACAGTCATATGTGTCCTACAGCTTTTGATCATATTTCAAATGCTCTCTTGCATCCGAGTTCATTTCTTTCGGGCGCTCTTCATCGTTCATAAGGTGTTGTTCAACTTTTGGTCATTTTTTTTATTGTGTTCGGATGAAATACTAAATCTCATATGATGTTTTGAAGAAAAAAGGATTGGACAGCAAATTGGTCGATTTGCTCAGAATCAAAACATGATTAAGATAATTGATGTCCAACAAATTGCCTTTTTGCCAAAGAAAAAGGAAAATATTTTTGAAAAGAAAAGTACTAGAAATATGCTTAAAATCAATAAACCTCAATCTTCAATCTAGCTCATTCAAATGGAAGAAAGCCCAATTAAAATAATTTATGTAGAAAAAGGGTAAAATTTTAGGTTGTGTCTGGATTGATAGATTTAATTTATAGGATGGATTTAAAATGAATGGATTTGTATTATGTGAATTTAAAATGACATGAAATTTGGGTGAATTTAAAATCCACTCATTTAGCCTTAAAATCTCACTTTCATTTATTGATGGATTTCTAAATACATTCACTTGTTTGGATACACCTATGATGGATTCTAAATCACTACTATGGATAGACGTGTAGCTAGACAGTCCTTCCATTGTACACTAGTGAAATTTCCGTGCTTTGCACGTGTATTACTTGTGACATTATAAAAAATATATATTTATTTGAGTTAATTTAAAGTATTTGCATTTGTTATTCACTTTATTTAATTAATTGGAACTAAAATGTTATAATTATTATTATAGAAAAATTCAATAAATCTTTAATGAAGTTATGTGGAGTTATTTGTATGAAATAAATGTGATATGCTGTTCTTCCTTTATTTAATAATATTTAAGTAGTCAAAATTTTCATCTATACAAAATTACAAGTCAATTTTCTCTTCAATTGCTCTTGCAAAATCGTTGAATTATATATTATGGTCCCAAAACTTTTTACATGGTAGTTACAAAGTAAAGAAAATTCTTATGACTTATCTTATTAAATGCTAAAGCCTTGAATATCTTGTATCTGTCTCTTATACACATCTAGATGTGTATAAGAGACCGCATCTATGTCAATATAAATTAAAGAGGTAAACAAGTATAAAAACTAAGGATCTGCTTCCTCAATCAATAAATAATGTGTTTATTCTTTTTTAAAGATGACTTTTTTAATTTTTTTGATTGAGGAGAAAGATCCTGAGTTTTTATACTTCAATACCTCTTTAATTTATATTGACATAATGTAAATTTCTTCTTTTTGTACTCGTTTTCTTTGTTTTCTACTCATTTGGTTTTGTTAAATATTGGTTTATAAATGATTAAAGCAAACGAGAGAATTTTTTATGTACCTATAACTATTACGCTTAGAACATCATCAATTTGTTGGCTACAAATGAACTTGAATTCTCTAATGTGGATCAGGGTATCAAATAGTTCCTTCTATCATTAAATTATAAAACAAATTGGTTAGAAGGACACTTAACCATACAAGAATTTGTCAATTTGGCCACTCAACTATTAATTTGGGGCTTAGATGCTGACTCAACTTATATGAATGCACTATTTGGGTCACTCTGTCTATTTTATCCATTTAATACTATATTTGGTCAGTCATATAACTTTCACGTGATTTCTTTAAGAGGATGGCTCGTTAAGGGTTAACATGTAAACTGCTTAGGCAATGTAAGACAAATTAGACTTTTCGGACGCCCTACCAAAACCTATAAATAGGGATTCTAACTTCATAACTGTATCTTCACTTTCGTGAATACAAGTGCATTCTTTCTCCACTTTTTTTTTCTCTAGCTTTCATACTCGTTAGTGTACAAAATAAAAATTTGAGCTGTAAAGGGAATATTAGTGAAAATATGAAATGTAAAATAATGGTATTAGTCAAATTGAAGAACTCAATGCCACTTTATTCAAATACTAGTGGGAAAGCCATACTCTATAGGTGTAGAATTTGTTTTTTGAAAAAAAAAATTGCATAAAATTTCACAAAAAGAAGTTGTGGAAATATTAACAAAAGCTTACAAAAATAAAAAAAATATTGATGGTGGATGGTAAAGAGTGGGAAAGGAAGTAATGAGTGCATATATAAAATAGGGCATTATTAAAGATAACTATGAATATAAGGGTGTAATTGAAAAATCAAAAAATATCACACCAAAACTTTTCGCTCTCCTTTTTTATATAGTATAAATATAGATAGAAACTTCTTTCAGGAACGTGCAATTATCAATTAACATATGACGCATATGACCGTAGTGAACCAAATGATCTTATAATACACATAATTTAAGAAAAGGAAAAACGAGAAACTGTATCACCATTTACTTTGAAAAATTTAAAACAATATCTTCCCATCCACATAAGTATTAGAAAAGGAAAAAATATAGAAACTGGATGTGTATTTACTTTGAAAATTTTAATATGTAGCAATATATATATATATATATATATATATATATATATATATATTGAAAGAAGACTGTACCAATACATTGTAATTTGAATATTGGTAAATGCAGAATTAAATATCATATGAACTTTTTAGAAAAGCTAACATTATTTGGAAATATTTAAAAAAGTAAGTGTGACAATATATATCGGGGACAGAGGAAATACTGATAACTGATTTAGTCTTTGATGATAATTGTGTATGAAATATCAGTAATTTTTTGTACGTGTTAGATATTTCAGTTTGTTTTCTTCAGGTATCCTGGATGTGATAAAGGACCAACACAGTGTATAAAAGCATACCACAACCTTTTTTTTTTTTTTTTTTAGCTTACCGAAATTTAAACTCTATGATAAAAAAAAGAATATTTTCAGAAATAATTAGGACCATTATTATCAGGGATATATCTATGTAGTAGTAGCAATTTTATATGCCATTTAATAATTTTCTCTTGTTTGACTATTCTCATAGAGAAAAGTGGAAAGAAAGTTAGCCTAAAATAATATTGCGGGATAGAACATCATATAAAAACAGAAGTTTCATGATTAATTAATGGAAAAAACTTGGCAGCAGCCAAGTCCTGCTGCCAACTTGCATGCATGACATGTGTTCAGTATTAGTTTGACGGAAGGATTTGGAAACTTAAAGGCAATATACTTATGTAATTATATTTTGATATTCTTATTATTTTTAATTGTCTTAGAGATTGCCAAATAAGTTAGTAATTATCACATAAGTTGGTGCTTTAGAAATTCTAGACTTCTAGGAGTTCACTGGTACCTACGTTGAGTTTTCTTTTTTTCTTTTTTTTTGGGTTATTTTAACGTGGTTATGATATTAGTATAATTACCAAACCGCTTACAAAATTATTCAATTCCCTCAAATAAAATTGTGAATCATGTTATGTATAAGTTTTCATTATTTTTCTAATTCAAAAATAGTATGATTTGATTACTATTCCTCAAAGAAAGAGTTGATTCGTTTTGATAAACTTACTGATGTATATTCCAGAATAAATCACATCATTAAATCCAATATAAAGTTTTGTAAAAATACTAAATGTATCATTAATCTCTTAATTAAGTATCATAAAACAATTTAATTTGTATTTTATAATCACTAACTTATTTGATAATCCCCAAGATAACAATATTAAAATAAAAATATCAAATAATAGTGGTATTAGTAAGTATACGCACTTGCGTTTACAAATCATTCCGGTTAAGACGTAGTAACTAAATGTGAACACATCATGCAATGCAAGTTGGCAGCAGGACTTGGCTCCGGCCCTTGGCAGCAGCCAATTTTTTCCATTAATTACTCATGAAACATCAAGTTTTTTCCAAGTTTTATATGCCCTTTATTAATTGAAAATTTCAAAGTCAAGCAATTGGCGGTCAAGTTTAATGTATTAGACTGTTCAAAATATTACCCAGAAGAAAACAATAAAAGTAAACTTTTCGGCTTCTACGCATGTAAAATCGTGTTGTAAACAACTCTTGCTCGAAAATTACTTTTCTTTGCGTTCCAAGCAGCAAAGAGGAAACAAGGAGGAAAGGGTGGTTAATTACAAAACTAAAAGAACAAATGTATTTATTCCTGAGATAGTTAAAGTATAGTCAAGGAAGTTATCCCAAAAAGTGGTAGAATTTTCACCGGAAGCTGTCTCACACAAAATTGGTTTCTATTTTATTATTAATAAAAATCTCTTTTTTTTCATAAGAAAAAAAAAAAGAAAAAATGAATCTATCTCATACAAAAGAGTAGGGGTGTGCATTAGTTAATTGATCTGTTAATTAGTTAAAAAAATCGATCAAAATTTAGAACAAAATTATAAAACTTTTAATTAATTTTGATTTCTAATTTAATTTGCTAGAAAATTCAGTTAACTAAATTTGAATTCTTACTCGATTTTGAATTCGATTCACCAAATTCAACTTGAGTTAATTTGACCCTTGCACACCCCTACTCTTTTGTATGAGATAGATTCATTTTTTCTTTTTTTTTTAAGTTAGAATGAAGCTTAAGAGATCTCTTATTAATAACATCTAGAATGTGAATTTCTGTCTCTTATACAATCTAGATGTGTATAAGAGATATAAGTATGAATTAATGTAAAAGAACATGACTAAATTGTACAAATTTATTTAAAAAGTTAAAGCTAATTATAATAATTATCAATAAATATTTTAGTCAAATAATTGCGTTTATATTTCTAGTGACATACTATTTATATATCAAAATATTTTAATAAAATTTTATTTTTTTAATTATTAAATTTGGTATCAGCTAATCGGATTCAAATTATTTCTCTACCATTTCCGAATTCGTTAACCACATTTATGAGTTCGATTGACGAATTTCTGAACAAATTCAAAATTAATCAAATTTGAAATTGATTTACAAATTTGAATAACCGAATACTTGACATCATAAGAGACACCCCTATAAGAAGTTTCTATTTTCGAGAGGTATTTATTAGGTTTATAAAGGGTTAACACCAGTATAATTCTCATGATTAATGAAAAGAAAAGCTAAAATAAAAAAAAGTACGTGCTATTTATTCTTCAATGCTCCAACAATATACAAAAGAAAGTAAAGCTTAAATTAACCTCCCTAAATTGTAGGCATTTTCGCAATAAAGATTACAAAATTTTTTAGTAAATGAGGCTCGCCACATAAAATTTTTATTTTTTATTTTTTATTTTTAAAAAAAGAAGCTTACCACATAATCTTACTATATATAAATGGAGAGTCACATTTGGTATGGTAGTCTTTACCTTTGGTTTCCTATTTAGTTGTAAATAGAAAAATTATTTAATTTAAAAGATAACTACCATCAAATCAAAAAAGAAATAACCACCATCAAGTAAATCAAAAAAAAAAAAAAAAGGGTTTAAAACTATCAAATTCTTGAATTACTTACAAAAAATTATCTCTTAAATTTATTTTAAAATATCTTTCTATTTTAACAGTATTGAATTATTTAGTTAAACTTATATTTATAATTTTTTTAATGGGACACACATAGAGTGTTCTAAAATCACTAGTATTATATAGTGAAAACCTTCCGTTAAATATTGGACTGATTCCATTTTACACCTCTTAATTTATACCTAACTCTCATTTGCATCTCCAATTTTAGTTCTGGACATTTTATATCCCCAACTCTCAAATTCAACTCAATTCAGTTCAATTTTTAATGCCGTCACTAAATTTATAGAATCTTTGATCCTATGCCCACAATATTCTAGCAACATTATTCTACATCTTGCTAAATTTGTTATACACAAAAAGATTTTATTAATTTTCATGACAGTGTCAAAATTTAAGTGGATTGAAGTAGGATGATGTGGGAGTTGGGGGTGCAAAACGTCTAAAAATTAAATTTGGAATTACAAATTGAAAATTGGGTATAGCTTGTGGGTGTAAAATATAATTAGTCCATATATATATTCTCTCATAAGATTAGAAGATTATCCTCTCCGACAATAATTTGGAAAATTTCAATTACTTGCCTTTTTTCCGTTGTTACTGCAAATGTCAGCATATTTGTATGTATGTAGAACACTTGTTGACAAATCAAAAATTTAATGTGACAAGCAACTTTTCATTGAATTGGAAAAGTTTCATATCGTTATCCATTGGGACTCTGGATTGATAATCTGCATAACACACACTATATAAAGGGTTCTTGTGGAGAAATATTACATATAACGAAAGCAGAAATCAACAAATTTTCATATTTAGGAAGCTACTATTTTCTTGGTAGAATATAGGAATCTATTTACACATATACACGCACAAAGGGAAAAAAAAAAAAAAAAAAGCATCAAAGAAGGCAAAAGAAGCACATATCAATTAAGCCATGGCATTTGTGGCTTTTCTTTGCATGGCCTCCTATGGATAGCTCGATTCATGTCTTTGAGCTTTCAATGCCGAAGTTGCTTGTCACACTGTTAAATTTTTGATTTGTCAACAAGCTGTCTCTTATACACATCTTTGGAACACATCTAGAATAAGGCTGCCTTATACATTTAGTAAGATTATCAAAGCAAGCCATTGTTTTTTTTGTTTAAAAATCAATATATTTTATTTTCCTAGTGAAAATGCTAATTTATTTATTTTTAAACGTTCTTGCAGTATGAAGGAGCAGCGTTCGAAGGTAGAAGGGGACCAAGCATATGGGACACCTTCATTCGCAAATATCCAAGTAATAATTTAATTATTTCTGTAATAATTATATTGACGAATAAATAGATTATCATATATATTGACAACTCATTATTTAATTATTTCTTGCAATGCAGATAAAATAGCGGATCATACCAATGGTGACGTAGCTGATGATTTTTATCATCGTTACAAGGTATGAGACATAACTCTGAAAAAATAATTATATTATGATTGTACTTATTAAAGATTATAAAAAATAGTGAATTACTTATTATGGTTGAAAATGCAAATGATGGTATTGCAGGAAGACATACAAACAATGAAATCCTTAGGGTTGAATGGTTTCAGACTATCCATCTCATGGTCAAGAGTTATACCTTGTAAGAATCTCTTACTCTATAATTTTTTTTTCAGAGTTATAAGTTTATCTTACCTCACATATAGATAATAGAAAGACAGTAGATTGTTCAGACATAAAATCAAATGCTTGAATTGTCTATGAACGAAATATTGCTTTATACCATAATCTCTAAATCAATGAGGAATTGTGACAAATTATGCAACACTACTTCTTATAACGAACCATTATTAATATTAATATACTCTTATTGATTTTATGTTTTTTTAATAATCTTCGCAGCTGGGAAGCTAAGTAAAGGGGTGAACAAAGAAGACATTGCCTTACAACAACCTCATCGATGAGCTACTAGCGAATGGTATGAATTATCAATTTTTAGAAA
Source organism: Cinchona pubescens (assembly GCA_025175665.1). NCBI lineage: Eukaryota > Viridiplantae > Streptophyta > Magnoliopsida > Gentianales > Rubiaceae > Cinchona > Cinchona pubescens. Next base: position 6,278,019 of record JANKKI010000084.1, read on the forward strand.
AAGTATGCTATAAACTCTCTAAAACACACACACACACACACAATCTCATTTTTTGGCTTACTAAGTCTTCCGAATGCATTGTTGAATCCAACAGGTATTACGCCGTTCGTTACAATCTTCCATTGGGATCTTCCTCAACCTTTGGAAGATGAGTATGGTGGCTTTCTAAGCTCTAACATTGTGTAAGTGATCATTGCATGCATGGACCCTAATTCCCATTAGAAGCACGTGATTACTTAGTTAGGTTTGGTTTACAACCTACTCCTAAACACTGCGGTCATTTAAGAAATTCATAACTTAGTTGCATGCTGATGTAAATCAAACCTGCCCTAATTGGCTCTAACACTTGATTTTGTTTGCAGGGATGACATTGTGGATTTTGCTGAGCTATGTTTCAAAGAATTTGGTGATAGAGTTAAATATTGGACCACCGTTAATGAACCATTGACATTTTGTGTAGCTGGCTATGACTCGGCATCTTAGCCCCGGCCGATGTTCGGCATGGAGGAACAATGACGCCTGCGGGCTTCTTCCGCAACCGAGCCTTACTTGGTTAATTACAATATTCTCCTAATAGAGATTTCTCATGCTGCAATATCCCATCTATATAGGGAGAAATATAAGGTAATAATACCAGAATGTCTCGCTACCGCATGCATTTGGACCGAATTTCACTTTATACCCCTCAATTTAGACTACTTTGGATCTTTACTTTAGTTTTGAAAATTTTGCACCCTAAACTCTTGAATCTATCCCACTTAAATAGGAATTTTAACATTGTCACATAAATTAACAAAATATTTTCATGAGCACAACAAATTTAGCCGGATGGACGATAACATTGTTACAATATTTTTGGTACACCCAGCAAATATTCCGCTAAATTTGGTAACAGTGTTAAAAAATTGATTGAAGTGGGTGTATAAAAATTGGGGGTGCAAAATATTCAGATCCATAATTAGGGTAGAAAATACAAATTAAGTACAAATCAATGTTCAAGCATAAAATAGTGTGATTGTAAAATTACAAGATCATACTTATGATGGTTTTCATTTATACACAGCCATCTCAAAATGGCGAAATACCTCCTGGAATTAGGAACATAAATAGTTGGAATTCTTGTGATAGAAATTCCGTAGTGGTTTGATTATTTGTAAAGTACAAATTTTTAAAACATTAGCGTAGGATTGGTTGTCCAATCGGCGAAGTGGTACGTTTTCTTCAAAATTCTTGAGTCTCTCTTCCATAAATCATACTACTGAATATAGAAAAGGGAAAAATTGATAAAATATTGGTCACACTATTTCTTCCTTATTGAAAATTGAAATTTTGTTCGTCCGACATCAAGTAAAGAATGAATGATTATAAATAGGACCCGAGATATATGTCTCTGGGTCTTATCCTTCACATCTGAATCATTATTCAATTTTGAGTGCTTTATTTGTTCTCTAATTCAACCAAAATCATTTTCAGGAAGGAGTAGCACTTAATGTGTATCCACAAGGCTTGCGCAAAATTCTTGTCTATACAAAGAATAATTATAACAACCCCACCGTATAACATTTATGTCACAGAAAATGGTAAGAACTATTAATATTGCTCGAATGGTTAACGTATTTTTAATTATATCTTCTAAAAAGAATATTTGAAATTTGTAATTCTTTTGCTACCAGGATTTGGTCGACTAATATTACTAAAGTTGAAGAAGGGTTAAGGATTTGAGTAGATTACGCTTCTATCAAAGCCATCTAAGGGCAGTCAAAGAAGCCATTGAGTAAGTCCGCCCCCTGCATCAAGTGCTCTCATTGATTACTCAAATACACTGTTACATGTTCATTTACATTGTCTAATTACAAATTCAAATTTATTTGATAAGACCACTAAAATGTTACCAGATCGAAATAAAAATGAACGAAATTCGATTAACTATATATAAATAGAATCGGTAATTTAATACGATTTTGTCGCATGAATTAGTTTTGTCAAATGATGTTTAACCAAGATTCGTAAATGAAATGAACATGTAAAGTATATATATAATATATATATATATATTTGGTATTGAACTAATCGAAACAATTTTGCAGTGATGGTGTCAATGTGAAGGGCTTCTTTCCTTGGTCATTCATGGACACATGGGAATGGAATTCAGGGTTCACAGAAAGGTTCGGCTTGATCTTTGTCGACTTCAAGAATGGACTGAAGAGATACCCCAAACTTTCAGCTCTCTGGTTCAAGAAATTCCTAAGTTCGTAAATATTAATTTCATATGCTATAGTGACACATAGAATGGTTCATTAATTTCAGCTCTCTAGAGTCTAGAGTAGTATTGTCGAATAAAAGAATAAGGATTATCAACAATTTAATTTATTCGTGATGTTTAGGTTGTATTCTTTTTGTAAAATCTTCGATATTGTAATAATAATGCTTATGTAAAGTATATTCTTTGTATTGTACGAGAGGTGCATATGAAAGTTACCTGTTACTACTATTTACTTTCTTGGTTTCTCTTCACGAAATTGACCTCGCTCCTTCTTTTGCTGCTTCTGATTTTGTAAACCATATTCAAATTAAGTTCAAGTACACTTTTCCAGATTTAGAATGTTGGATATATCATCTTGTAGATAGTAAAAAGTTCAACTGCTAATTACATAAAAGTTCCTTGTAGAAAGAAATAGAGTGGAGAAATTAATAAAAAATTACATGAAAGTCCCTCGACATTAGCCTTATTTTGTAAAATTACAAAGATGCCTCTTACATACGAATAGGTTTGGATACTCGCCGATTCAGGAAAATTCGAACCACTATTCAAACCTGTCATTTAGATCTCCACTCTATTTCTTTCCATTTTGAATTGTAATTACCATTGAACTTTTTACAATTCAAAATGGATCAATTTTACCCGTTTTTCAGTTCTAGTTTATTTTGAACATGACATAACTGGGAAGGACTATTTCTCCAAATAAATCCACGTTGTTACCGAAAATTAAGTAGAATAGACTAATTATTTTTAAAATGAAATAAAGTCAAAGTAGTGTGCATCCATTTTAATTGAAAACCGAGTATAATAAACTATTTGTACAAAAAAATTTGGTTAGATGTGTTAGGATTTTAAAAGTTTTGGATAATTTTATCCTTTAAAAATATCACGTGAAAGTCATGTAATTAACTAATTAGAGTATTAAACAGATGAAGTAAATGGGATGATTTAAAATTCACATTTTCGAAATTCAGTGACCATTTGAGCCACCAAAATAGTTGTACAAAAAATCGACAATCCTTGTATTCTCTTGAAATGATTTTCAGACCGTTTGCATAATATCTAAATTATAAGTTCTTGAAAGTTCCATAATATTTCATTGAGGTCTTAAATTTTGATTTGATAGAATTTAGTTCTCTTATCATATCTATGAGGTAAAACTGAATAAATTGTATATTCAATCATATATTGAAAAAATAAATAAAATGGTATTATTAATTTGATTTGAAGGTGTTGATTTATTGGCATAATTCATTCTTCAATAGTCTTAGAATTAATAAAATCCTTCTTGTATAATGAGAAATGTTATGTGGCTTTGTCCCACATTGGGTAATATTAAGGAGAGTTGTGTAGTTGTGATCTTATAAATAGAGACTTTAGCTTTTGGACTTTATGTACCATGTACTAAACATAAGAGAGTTTAGTGGGCTATTGGGTTTTGTTGGTCATTAAGTCTTTCGTCTTTATTTTGGCTTTTCTTGTACTTTTGTACTAGTGCTTTTGTGGGTTTAGGAGCACTATCCTAAAACTTTTGTATTCTTCTAATATAGTAAAATTTTGCATGATTATAAATCACCTCTATCCTAAATCTCTCTTATGAGGTTTTGAGAGAAGTTGCTACTGAGACGATAGTCAAAGATATGTGGGATAAATTGATGACTTTGTACATGAAGAATGCAATTGAGAATTGGATCTATTTGAAACAAACCCTTTACATACTTTGGATGACTGAAGGTAAATCTAAACTCTCACATCTTGATAAATTCGATTTCATTGTTATGGATTTGGGGAATATAGATGTAAAAATTGATGATGAGGATCAGGCCCTTTTGTTATTATGTTCCCTTTCCCTGTCATTTAAACATTTTTATGATACACATAATAGATGTGTATAAGAGACAATCTAGACTGTGTTGTGAAATTAAAATTGCTTTAAAATCTATGGAGTAAAATTGATAGGGATATAACCTGGAAAATTGGTAGAAATCAAGATGAAGGCTTGGTTGGTAGGGGTAGATCTGAAAAGAGAGATTTTGACAGTAGTAAATCAAAATCTAAATCTAAAGGCAGAAATAAAAATTTGGTATGTAATTATTATCGTGAAAAGGGACACATTAAATCCGAATGCTTCAGGTTAAAAAATAATGATAAGCATATGTAGAAATCTAACTAAAAAATACTGTATACTACCGAGGCTAGCGTTGCAGCTGATAAGAGTAATGGAAATATATTCTTTGTACACTAATGATAGAACAAGGTCTAAAAATGAGTGTATTTTAGATTCAAGGTGCTCTTGTCACATGTGTCTCAATAGAGATTTGTATTCTACCATGAATCTTGTAATGGTGGAATTATTTTGATGGGTAATAATGTCGTTTGTGATGTTGCTGGAAAGGGTGCAATCCGGATTAAAATATATTATGGTATTGTGAGGACGCTCCTAATATTAGACATGTTCCTGATTTAAAAAAGAATCTCATCTCTTTCGGCACCTTGGAGTCAGTGGGTACAAATAGCACCCTTCAGATGGAGCCATGTCTCTCCTTTACAGGGTGCTCTTGTTATTAGAGACAGGTATCAAATCGAGCAACATTCTATAGGGTTTTATTGTCACAGTTCAACAAGAGCTGTCTCTTATACACATCTCTGATATCACCAAATTATGGCATATGCATTTGGGGCACATGTGCAAGAAAGGCTTGCCTATGTTGAGCAAAAGAGAGCATCTTTGTGGGCCATACCGGGAGTATGGATTTTTGTTGCATTATGCCATTGAAAAGTAGAAGAGAAGCTTAAATTCACCTCTTATTCACATCTAGATGTGTATAAGAGACAGCTAAAATGCGTACCTTTGAGGTGTACCTCGTGTTCCATCTATGGGTGGTGCAAGCCATCTAAATTTGGTCAACAATTTAACAAACTAACATGCTAACATTCCGACAATCATGCTCGAATAATAATCAAAATATGGAGACTTTATTTTTGGCTGTAATGTTATGGGCCTTATTGATAAAAATAAATGATTTTGGATACTTGTTGTAGTAATCATATGTGCGATAAAAAGAATTATTTTCGAGGTTGATGAATTTGTCGAGGCGAAAGTAAGATTTGGCAATGTCTCTTATACACATCTGCAATATACTCCACTTCTGCGGTAGACAACGCTATCACCTGTAAAGTAGTATCGAGGTCTTTATAATGCATGATTAAGTCATAATTTGCTAAGCATAGGTCGATTATCTGAGAAAAATTATAATATTAATTAGTTACATGTCTCTTATACACATCTAGATGAAAATTTAGACATGATCATAAGCGATTAGGATCATCATAACCTTTGCGATCATGCTAATATTTTAGTGAAAATTTTTCTTGTTTGAGTCTTGTGATTGATGATAAAAATTGATGTAGCATTTGCGTTTGGACATTTAAATGTTGACAGTTTGAGATTTTTGGCTAGTAGAAGAATGGTTGGTGGATTACCTTGTATTAGTGTTCGGGAAGAATTTGTGACACTTGTGTTTTGGGTAAGAAGCTGACCTAACTACACAACCTGTCTCTTATACAAATCAAGGAGACCATTGGAGATTATTCATTCAGACTTATGTATAGTGGAGGTTCCTTCTAATGACGGCTGTAGGTATTTTATTACTTTTATAGTTGATTTTACCAGAAAAGCCTTGGTTTATTTTTTACGACAAAAATCTGATGCACGTGAGACATTTAAAATCTGAATTCAAAATTTTTGTTGAGAAGCAAAGTGGTTTTCAAATAAAAATTTTGAGAATTTGTAGAGGTCAACAATACCTTGTCTATGATAATTTTCTAGAAGAAAATGGTATATATCATCAATTGACAGCCAGGTAACTTCACAACAAAATGAAGTGGCTGAGAGGAAAAATAAGACAATTATGGTGAGATGCATGTTGAAACTGAAAAATATGCCAAAGCTTTTTTGGGCAAAGGAAGTTGCATGTGCTATTTATTTGTTGAACATGTGTCTTATGAGAAACTTTCCTAGAAACCCTGAAGAAGTTTTGGAGTGGTCGAAAATCATTTGTTAGCCATCAAGAGTATTTGGTTGTATTGCTTATCCTCATATTCTTGACCAACTGTGTAGAAAACTTGATGACAAAGATGAAAAATCTATTATTTTGATACTATATAGTAGACAAGGTCCGAGACAGGTTATATTCTTATGCATTAATTAATACTTATATTATTAAATTAGTTGGTGGCAAAAGCTACAAGAGAAACTTAAGACTATTTTGAGGTATTTGCACCTGTTGCTCGATTTGACGTACAGTTCATTTAATAATTTCTCTTGCTACTCAAAATAAATGGAGAATTTATCAAGTGCATGTCAAGTCTGCTTTCTTAAATGGAGTACGCGTAGAGGAAATTTATGTTGAGCAGCCTGTAGGTTTTGTTAAAAAGGCCAAGGTTTACTGGTTGAAAAGGGTTTTGTATGGCTTAAAACAAGTTTCATGGGCGAGGTACACGAGAATTGACTCATATTTTATTTTCTCGTGATTTTTTGAGATGTCCATATGAGCACACTTTGTACATTTAATCTTCTGTTCGTGGTGATGTCATTATTGTGTGCTTGTATGTAAATGACTTGATTTTTAAAGGAAATAATTCTGTGATGATTACTGACTGCGAAGACATTATACACATCTAGATGTCTTATATCGAACTTATGTAATATTTTCTTAGGATTGAGGTCTTCCAATCTGACCGTTGTATTTTTATTTCGCAAAGAAAATATACAGGTGATATTTTGAAAAAATCCAAAATGGGTAGAGCTAAGCCAATTTTGACTCCGGCTGATGATATATTGCATTTGACCATGGATGGCCTTGGAGACTCAGATGACACCAAAAAATATCATAAACTCCTCGTACCAATACACATATAGATGACTTCTACGAGACGAGATATCACCTGTAGTGTTAGTTTGATTAGCAAGTTCTTATGGAACCCACCCGAACCAGTAAAAATTGCATAACCTGAAGAACTCTTTCTCTCAACTGCATCACCTGCCCAATCACTGAGATGGCATATTTTATTCATGAGCATGATTGTGAGCTATTTGGTTATACAGACAGTGATTGGGCAGGTGATGCAGTTGAGAGAAAGAGTTCTTCAGGTTATGCAATTTTTACTGGTTCGGGTGGGTTTTCACGGAGTTCTAAAAAGCAACAGGTGATAGCGTTGTCTACCGCAGAAGTGGAGTATATTGCAGCAGCTAATAGTGCTACTCAAGTATTGTGGTTACGTCGTAATGGTTGGTGTTCTTCAGCACAAGCAGGATGGTCAGCCGAAGATTTATTGTGATAATAAGTCTGATATTGACCTGCCCATAACTTATAATTTTTCATGAGCTGTAGTAAGCACAATGATGCAAATATCACTTTATATTTGATTTGATTCGAGATAAAGAGATTGAAATTGTGTATTGCAGAATTGAAGAGCAAGTGACGGATATTTTTACAAAATTTTTGAAGTTGGAGACATTCTTGAAATTAAAGAAGATTGGGTATGTTGAAATTTGAGGAGCTTTGTCTAAGGGAGGTTATGTAGGAATATTAAACCAAGCTATATTATTTAATTAGTTTTATGTTTAGTGGATCCATTGTCTATTTATGATTAGTTGATTAGTTAAGGTGCATAGTGTGTTGGTGGTCTAGTTGCATGGTAATACTACTATTTACATCAAATTGCTGCAGTACATGGAAAAAAAGGCAGCCGTCCTCTGTTCAAAAAAAGGACACACTCACCTCTGCCTATTTTGTTTCTCGTTTGAAGAGCCGCAGTGATTTCTGTCATCATCATTTAAGAAATAAAATTTTGTTCAATAAATTTTGTCTTACAGTTTGATTATTTAATTATTTTGAGTCTTTCAATATACATAGTAAGGGCATTATTAAAGATAGCTATGAATATAAAGGTATAATTGAAAAATAAAAAAAATTTCCAAAATTTTTCATACTCCCTTTATATGTGGTATAAATATAGACAGATTTTATTTTATGAATGTGCTGTATAATCAATTAACACAACAAAATTGCAATATATAGTGAAAAAAATGATCTTTCTATCCACACAAGGATAAGAAAAGGAAATAAATATCAGGGATGGAGGAAATATAGATAACTTATTTAATATCTGATGATAGTTTTTGTGTATAAAATATCAATAATTTTTTTGTATGATATAAAAAAAGAATCTTTTCAGAAATAATTAGGACCATTCTTAGTTCCAACAACCTGTTGAGCACAAATACATGACGAAGGCACGTTTTTATCCGGGATATCTACGTAGTAGAAATACTATCAATATAATATACCATTTAATAATTTTCTCTTGTTTGACTATTCTCATAGTTGAACGCAAAAGCTTGCTCGGTTAAATCCATAAACATCTAAACTGTGAATTAATTTGATGTAGAAATTTAGCCTAATATAATATTGCGTGGTAGAACATCATATAAAAAACAGAAGTTTCATGATTAATTATATGCCTTTTATTATTTGAAAATTTCAAAGTCAAGTAATTGGCGGTCAAGTTTAATGTGAACTGCTCAAAATATTACCCGAAAGAAAACAATAAAAGTAAACTTTTCGGCTTCTACGCATGTAAAACTCGTGTTATAAGCAACTCTTGCCCAAAAATTAATTGTCCTTGCGTTCCAAGTAGCAAAGAGGAAACAAGGAGGAAAGGGTGGTTAACTACAAAACTAAAAGAACAAATGTATTTATTCCTGAGATAGTTAAAGTATAATTAAGGAAGTTATCCCAAAATGGGGTGGAATTTTCACCGGAAAGGTGTCTCACACAAAATTCTTTCTATTTTATTATTAATAAAAATCTCTTTTGCTTTCATAAGGAAAAAAGAAAAAATGAATCTATCTCACACAAAATAGTAGGGGTATAGCATCGGTTAATAAAATCGGTCAAAATTGAACAAAGTTATAAAACTTTTAACCAATTTTGATTTCTAATTCAATTCGCCAAAAATTTAGTTAACAAAATTCGAATTCGTACTTTAACAAAACCTGATCGCTGAAAATTATTATATCATCATCTAGATTTCCTTTAAAAATCACCCTCATTTCTTATACAAGCACACATAAAATGACTAAATAGTATATTAATATGTTAATACTTGACAGATTTGATAAATTCTGTGAATTTTTATTAATAAATTATTTGAAATACTAATTTAATAATATAAGTATGAATTAATGCATAAGAATATAACAATTGTATAAATTAATTTAAAAAGTTAAAGCTAATTATAATAATTATCAATAAATATTTTCAATCAAATAACTATTCATTTATATTTTCAATCAAATAACTTCATTTAAATATTGACTAAGCAAATTCAGAAAATTCCGCTACCGTTTTTGAATTCATTAACCACATTTATGAATTCGATTAACGAATTTTTGATTAAATTCAAAATTAACCAAATTGAATTCCAAATTAATTTACAAATTTGAATAAACGAATACTTGCACACCTCTACAAAAAAGTTTCTATTTCCGCAAGGTATTGAGTTAACACCAGTATAATTCTCATGATTAATGAAAAGAAAAGCTAAAATTAAAACTCAATACGTTCTACTTATACTTCAATGTTCCTACTATCTACAAAAGAAAGAAAAATTAAATTAACCTCCATAATTTGTGGGCATTTCGCAAAAAAAAATCATGAAATATTTTAGTAAATAAGGTCGCCACATAAAATTATGGTGGTTTTATTTTTTATTTATTTTTTTAAAAATGAAGCTTGCCACATAATCTTCCTATATATAAAGGGAGAGTCTAATTTGGTATCGTAGTTGGTCTTTCTCTTTGGTTTCCTAATTAGTTGTAACAAGAAAAATTTTAAATTTTAAAAGATAACTGCCATCAAATAAAAATAAAAAAAGGTGGGAAATAACTACCATCAAGTCACTCAAAAAAAAAAAAAAAAGATTTAAAACTCTCTAATTCTTTAATTACTTACATAAAAGTGATATTTGATATCATTTTAAAATCTTACTAATTTAACAATAATAAATTGCTCAAGTTGAAGTTATAAAAATTTCTTTTTATGGCACACACATAGAGTGCCTTCCATTAAATATTGGACTGATTCTATTTTACACATCTTAATTTATACCTCATTCTCATTTGCATCTTCAATTTTAGTTTTGGACATTTTGTTTCTCCAAATATCAAATTCATCTCACTTTAGATAAAAATTAAACTAACCCTCACTAAATTTAACGGAATCTTTGATATACGCCCAAAATATTATAGCAACATTGTTCTACATTCCAAAAATTTGTTGTACACAAAGGATATTAAAATTTTGTGGATTGAAGTGGGATGAATTTGAAAATTGCGGGTGCAAAATGTCTAAAAATTAAATTTGGAATTGTAAATTGAAAATTGGGTATAAATTGAGGGGTGTAAAATATAATTAGTTCATATATATTATCTCATAAGATTAGAAGATAATCCTCTCCGACATAATTTGGAAAATTTAAGAGACTTGGACAACTTCTTTCCATTACACTGCAAATGTCAGCATATATGTCTAATAGAACATCTTGGTTGTCAATCAGATCTCATGTTGCATGACAATCTGTCTCTTATACACATGGATAGATGTGTATAAGAGACAGGACGTTATGCAGATTGTCAGACTAGAGTCCTAATCCTGATTGATAACGAGACTATATAAAGGGTTCTTGTGGAGAAATATTACATATCAATTAGTTAACGAAAACAGAAATCAACAAATTTTCATATTTTGGAAGCTACTAGATTCTTGGTAGAATATAGGAATCTGTACTCAAATCCTTACTACGAAAAAAGGGAAAAAAAAAAAATTAATTAATCATGAAAAATATGTGCTTATATCAATTCTAGCCATGGCATTTCAAGGCTTGTCTTTGCATGGCCTCCTATTCTTAGCTCAGCCCAAGTCATGGAGAGAGCTTGCGATAGGAGCTGTCTCTTATATGTTTCTATAGTAGCTTCAATCGCAAAAGTTTCCCCGAAAACTTCATATTTGGAGCAGCTTCGGCTGCCTACCAAGTAAGATTATCAAAGCAAGCCATTGTTTTTAAATTTTGTCAATATATTTTATTTTCCTAGTGAAAATGCTAATTTATTTATTTTTAAACGTTCTTGCAGTATGAAGGAGCAGCGTTCGAAGGTGGAAGGGGACCAAGCATATGGGACACCTTCAGTCGCAAATATCCAAGTAATAATTTAATTATTTCTTCAAAAGATTATATTGATCGAATAAATATTTATCATATATATTGCAACTCATTATTTAATTATTTCTTGCAATAGCAGATAAAATAGCGGATCATACCAATGGTGACGTAGCTGATGATTTTTATCATCGTTACAAGGTATGAGACATAACTCTGAAAAAATAATTATATTATGATTGTACTTATTAAAGATTATAAAAAATAGTCAAATTACTTATTATGGTTGAAAATGCAAATGATGGTATGCAGGAAGACATACAAACAATGAAATCCTTAGGGTTGAATGGTTTCAGACTATCCATCTCATGGTCAAGAGTTATACCTTGTAAGAATCTCTTACTCTTTTTTTTTTTCTGATAAATAAGTTTATATTACCTCAATTATTATACATAGAAAGTAGTAGATTGTTCAGACATAAAATCAAATGCTTGAATTGTCTATGAACGAAATATTGCTTTATACAGTAATCTCTAAATCAATGAGGAATTGTGACAAATTATGCAACACTACTTCTTATAACGAACCATTATTAATATTAATATACTATTATTGATTTTATGTTTTTAATAATCTTCGCAGCTGGAAGCTAAGTAAAGGGTGAACAAAGAAGGCATTGCTTTTACTGTATAAAGCCTGTCTCTTATACACTATCAAGATGTGTATGAATTATCAATCCAATAGAAAAAGTATGCTATAAACTCTCTAAAACACACACACACACACAATCTCATTTTTTGGCTTACTAACGAATGCATTGTTGAATCCAACAGGTATTACGCCGTTCGTTACAATCTTCCATTGGGATCTTCCTCAACCTTTGGAAGATGAGTATGGTGGCTTTCTAAGCTCTAACATTGTGTAAGTGATCATTGCATGCATGGACCCTAATTCCCATTAGAAGCACGTGATTACTTAGTTAGGTTTGGTTTACAACCTACTCCTAAACACTGCGGTCATTTAAGAAATTCATAACTTAGTTGCATGCTGATGTAAATCAAACCTGCCCTAATTGGCTCTAACACTTGATTTTGTTCAGGGGATTCTTTGAAACATTGCTGAGCTATGTTTCAAAGAATTTGGTTTACAATAGGTATAAGATTCTCATGCTGCAATATCCCATCTATATAGGGAGAAATCAATAAGAGACACCAGAATGTATCGCTACCGCATGCATTTGGAGTAAGAATTTCACTCCATACCCCTCAATTTAGACTACTTTGGATCTTTACTTTAGTTTTGAAAAGAAGCCCTTCACATTGACACCAACCAAACTGCACTAAGTGTTCACATTAGTTCATGGGAATTAGGGTCCATGCATGCAATGATCACTTACACAATGTTAGAGCTGATCTCTTATACACATCTAGATGTGTATAAGAGACAGGAATACAACCTAAACATCACGAATAAATTGGGTGCAAAATATTCAGATCCATAATTAGGGTAGAAAATACAAATTAAGTACAAATCAATGTTCAAGCATAAAATAGTGTGATGGTAAAATTACAAGATCATACTTATGATGGTTTTCATTTATACAGCCATCTCAAAATGGCGAAATAGGGATAGTGCTCAATCCTACTTGGTATGTACCCTACTCCAATAGCAAAGCGATAAGGAAGCGCCCAACGTGCCTGGACTTTGGCTACGGATGGTGAGTGCCACTAAGTTATTTTTCAATTCGTTATTTTCAAAATCTAAAAACAAAATTAATGTAATCATTTTATGCGTTTTGCAGGTTTCTACATCCGTTAGTTTTCGGGATTATCCAGAAAGCACGACGTCACAGTGGGTCAAAGGTTACGAAATTCACAACCGAGCAATCAAAGATGGTTAAAGGTTCGCTAGATTTCCTTGGAGTAAACTATTATACTTCAAACTTTGCAGCCAATGCGCACTTCCATAATCGGTCCTAACATTAGCTACGCAACAGACAACCAAGCTAATTTGACAAGTAAGTTCAGATTGTTCTTATGAACATAAATAGTTGGAATTCTCGTGATAGAATTATTCCGTAGTGGTTTGAGTATTTGTAAAGTACAAATTTTTAAAACATTAGTATTATGCTGTACAAATATTTAAAATATAACGGATAGTTTCATTACGGTGCTATATAAATTTCCCGTAAATCATGTGTGTTATTGATGACAAATAAATGTCAATGCGTAATCATTTCCATTTTCCCTTGTTGCAGTGCGTGTAATGTGACTGTATATCCTTATTTAGATACGTTTTCTTCAAAGAAAATGAGTCTCTCTTCCATAAATCATGAAACTGAATATTTTCTGGGAAAAATTGATTAATATTGGTCACACTATTTCTTCCTTATTGAAAATTGAAATTTTGTTCGTCCGACATCAAGTAAAGAATGAATGATTATAAATAGGACCCGGATATAACTACTAAAAGACCATGAGATGGATCTGTCTCTTATACATTTCTAGATTGTATTTGCTACCAGGATTTGGTCAGACTAATATTACTAAAGTTGAAGAAGGGGTTAAGGATTTGAGTAGATTACGCTTCTATCAAATCCATCTAAGGGATCAAAGAAGCCATTGAGTAAGTCCGCCCCATCAAGTGCTCTCATTGATTACTCAAATACACTTTACATGTTCATTTACATTGTCTAATTACAAATTCAAATTTATTTGATAAGACCACTAAAATGTTACGAGATCTGAAATAAAAATGAACGAAATTCTATTAACTATATATAAATAGAATCGGTAATTTAATACGATTTTGTCGCATGAATTAGTTTTGTCAAATGATGTTTAGCCAAGATTCTGTAAATGATATGCCTTTCTAATTAATATATATATATATATATATATATATATTTGGTGAACTAATCGAAACAATTTTGCAGTGATGGTGTCAATGTGAAGGGCTTCTTTCCTTGGTCATTCATGGACACATCTCTGAATACACATAACTGACAGACAGAAAGGTTCGCTTGATCTTTGTCGACTTCAAGAATGGACTGAAGAGATACCCCAAACTTTCAGCTCTCTGGTTCAAGAAATTCCTAAGTTCGTAAATATTAATTTCATATGCTATAGTGACACATAGAATGGTTCATTAATTTCAGCTCTCTAGAGTCTAGAGTAGTATTGTCGAATAAAAGAATAAGGATTATCAACAATTTAATTTATTCGTGATGTTTAGGTTGTATTCTTTTTGTAAAATCTTCGATATTTTATTTTTGTGTTAGTCTTATAATTTCATACAAGTCTCTTATACATCATCTAGATGTGTATAAGAGACAGGGATATTATAAGCACAGGGGTGAAAGGACACAAATTCCATTGAAAATTAGTACTCAAATCTAATTATTAAATCATGTAATATCATATTTAAAAATATAATTTTCGTGATATTGATGCTACTAGCAATTTTATTTTCAATTAATAGGAGTGTATTGCACTTGAAAATATATGTCTCGTGAAAAACAAAAATGTAAATAAAATAAAAACAAGTTATGATACTTATGTAAAATAAAAAAACAAAATGTGCATTGGGCGTGTAATAAAAAATGTATTTGCTCCCAAATTTAAAAACAAAAAAAAGTTTATAAGTAATGATAGCCTTCCGACAGTAAAAATAATTATTCAAAAAATATTGTTTTGAAATGCAGTTAAGGCGAATGTTAGCCTGATCCAACTTGGCACAACTCATCTTCCTTTTGTTTTCATTTTACTACCCCGATAAATTAAGGTACCAAAATAGCGATGTAATGATATTTTCAACTTTTTCCTTTTCCTTTGATCACAAAGATTAGTAAACAAGCTAAAATCTTGACTTAGAATATCAAACAACAAAATGCTTGAGCTTCTGCTCAAGGCTTGTTGCCGGTTCCAACTCGAATATCGAGCTAAGAATCAAAACAAAATTTCATGTTAGGCACCTATTCTCATAATTTCTAAGCCCAAAATCCAAAGTAAAATAGGATTTGAGAATCCAAATCTCTCACTGAAATCTTCCCTTTCCTTCAAATTTTCAAATAACCTCTGGCACTCAAATCCGTAGCCAAAGTCCAGGGAAATAGAAGTAGAGATAGATTCATTCCTTCTATTTCAAATCAGTTGTAGTAAATGTTTCCCAGATAGATATGAAAACCTGTCTCTTATACACATCTTAGATGTGTATAAGAGACAGCTGTCACTTTATCATCTGGTCTCACGGGGCCTTTAAAAAATTATAAAATGGAGAATTAAAAATGAATTGGCGAAATTTAGAATACTTACCAACTAGCACCAAATTAAGTTTGCCACATTGAAAAAAATATATGTATATTAAAACATTATAATTTGCATTTTCTACCAAAAAAATAAATAAATAAACCTTCAGTCCTAAAACAAATTAAAAAGATATACAAATGCCAATAGATAATAATTTGTTGTAAATTTTCCGAGGCTTTTCCATGACGTGGTGTGAAAGTCTCGTAGGGAAAATGGAAATGATTACGCATTGCACATTTATTTGTCATCAATCCTATGTCTCTAAATGGCTCGAAAATTCCCATTTTTTGAGGATTTTCTCTACTAAAACACGCACAGAAACACCCAAAGATTGATTCAGAATGAAGAAGATGATTTTGTAATCTACGTTTTCTTTTTGGTTTGGAGAAACTCTAGATGGTGTGTTTGGATTGCATTTGCCAAATAATATTTGTTCAATATAGAATGATGTCTACTACGTAAATAATTATTTTTCAAATAATATTGTACATTATTCGTTATTCATTAGGAAAATTTATACAGTTAGTCACTGACAAATGTGGCTTTTATTTTATTGGTCTCATCATATTTGAAATAATGAATTTTAGTCTGTCACAATGTGAAACATATAATTATGGTTCATACCAAATGTCCATTAGTATTTTGGATGGAAAAGTATTTGTGCTCATCAAGTGTTCATTTTTTGAGGGGTAGAGTTGAAAGCAAATCCGTTGGGGGACCAAAACTATACGTTTTCTATATATTGTTTGCGTCTAAAATTCATCATTTCAAATGTGTAGATTTGGAATAATTTTGTTTCCCTATTCTTCTCCAAGAAAAGCTTCTATGGCAGACAAAAGCTAGAGACAAATGAAAGGAGACGAATAAAAAGGAGAAAAAATGAAGAAATAAAAGAAAAGAAAAATAAAAATTTTCTAGTCAAGATTTGCATTACCATATGTCTTGTCATACTCCTCATACCATGACAACTTTCATATTTTTTATTTTATTTTTGGTTCGTCATGTTTTGTGTTGTCTTAAACATATTAGGTTGTTGTTTTACATTCATAAGAGCTTTAATTGCAATTTCATGACGTTTAATTGAGTTTTGAAGTTTAAATTGTAGTGATGTTTAAAATTGTGAATTTTCTAATGCCCCATCATATTTTATTTGTTGAGAGGATCATTCGATATAAATTGGTAAATTTTGTTGGGGTTTGATGAAAAATAGAAGGAAGAGAATCAATTGTCCAAACTGTTTTTTATTTTACATTCCTAGGAAACTAGGATTTTCCATGTTTATTTGACCTGTTTCTTGTACACATTCTAGACAATTTTTAGTGTTTATGTGTATGATTTCATGCGTTATTAATCTTATGTATTTGATGTGTGTTTTTAGTGTAATTAGTGTTATTTGGATTATAATTATATACCTTTGTATGTAGGTTTATACTTAAGGTTTTAGTCTAATTTCATTCGGAATTAGAGTTTTGTATAAGCTTGATCTTGATTAATTTTCCCAATGTTTGAACTCACTTAAATTAATGTGCACGTGTTTAAATATTTCATTTCAACCTCCACTAATGTATTTTTATATTGATTTAGAGTTTTGGAGATCACGGAGGCGAAATCGAGTACAAGGCGGCGTGAGACCGGATGATGAAGTGACTTAGCGGTAGCTTGCCAAGCTTGCTGAACAAACTTTCAAAAGGAGCAGTGGTGAGCTTCACGGAAGAAACAATTTTTAGCCATTTTGAGTCTATTTTCAATGGAATTTGTGTCCTTTCACCTAAACACAAAGCCTATTATAAATAAATACATCATTTTGGAGATGATTTGAAGTTCAACTCTACCATTGTTTTTCTTCTTTTCTTCCTCCACAGGAACAATGGTTCAGTTGTTATTCTGTTTTTATTCTATGCTTAGAAATTATATTATTGTATAGCTTTCTTCCACAAACTTTGCAAGACTTTGTTTATGTTTAATCTACTTCTCTTATGCATTTAGTTCTTGTTCATTTAAGTTATTTGCCTTTATTTATTTACTTTTTTTTTCATTTTTAAACAATAAGAAGAAGGGTGAAAATTTTGTGATATGATGTATAAGAGGACAGACAAAACTCCTTATGAATTTTTAGGAATTCTTCGACTAGAAGAAATTGGTTACCCTAGTATTTGTATAGTGCAATTTCTTCTAGTCGAAGAATTCTGTCAATTCATTAGGAGTATTGGAAGATGAGAAGTGCGGATGAAATTTGCTACAAGTTAGGAAGTGTTTTATTTTGTGAACCATCTGTCTCTTATACACATCTAACTTTTTTGGACCAAGAAAGTAGAGGACAGTGAGGAATGAATCTATCTCTACTTCTATTTCCTCATGAAAGGAATGCTTGAGCTTGCTCAAGGCTTGTTGCCGAGGTATAGAAGAGTAAAATCTCGTCAAAATCCTGCCATTTCAATCACAAATGAGACCACCACATCTCAATTGTGCTCGTGTTGCAATGAATATCCATCCATGTTGAGCTTTAGTTTCCCAAATCTCGGTTTCTCCCAAGCCATTTGCCGTAAATCTTGGTGTAGGTTTGACTATTTTATGAATTGGTAGGGTTTCGTTGTTACCAAAACCTTTGATAACACTCGAGTCAATTAATCTTTGTCTTAATACAATGAATCATGGTGGAGAAGGATCTGTCTGGTATGCATGATCCCCTTGTGTAGAACTTACAGCTCACCTCCCATAAGTTCCAACATATCATGTGTATAAGAGACAGCAGTCTAGATCATATGGATGCTTCCTTCTGACGCTGAGAAAGGATGAATAGAGACGTGAAGTAGGTAACTTTCTGGAGCATAGGAATGCCAAGTTTGCTACAAAATATTGCCGGACCAAGCGAGCATACGGACAACTAACAAACCGGTGATTGAGCTCATCCAAGCTATCATAGTTTGGACATTTGGAAGGAGACAAAAACCGAATTTAACCAGGCAACCAGGAAACAAACAAACCTATTAAGAAGTTTTCATTGGAAAATAGACACTTCGAGGAGAAGCGATCATTCCATATGTGTCTTCGTGATAATACCATGTTCTTCCCTCTAATTTGTTCAAATGATTGCTTGGTGGTGAAAATTCTAGGATGCCAACTTCCATACCACTTGATCTAGATGTGTATAAGAGACAGGCCTATACTTGGTCAGGGCAATATGAAAACGTATAGTTTCTGGGAGAACAGACTTCTAGATGTGTTGGACAGGGCTATGCTTTTACTAGAACTATTTGTCTCTTATACACATCTAGATGTGTATAAGAGACAGCTATTTTGGAGAGTTGATGATCAATATTTCTCAGGATGTGGGGGTTCCCATTAATATAGGCCAGCATGTATATAGGAATGGATGCTAGAACGTGCTTTATAAGGATTAGGCAGCCACTTGAAAGCAATTTGTCTACTAACCGCCCAAATGATGTTGTACCTTTTCAACTAGGTAGTGGAAGTGACGGTGCGTTGGGCCTTATAAAGATGACAACCCAAGTACAAGAGGGGAAGTTTGCTTTCTTGATGCCCAAGCAATTCTCTATAACTCGAATCATTGGACTCCACATCCCTTAGGAACATATAATGAGCGCTTTGATATGTTGACTTTTTGGCCAGATCCACGCTCATAACCTTGTAAAAATTCTTTAAATTCTTTCTTGATTTGATATTCTCTGGATAAAAATGACTACAGCTTCCAGTCTATTGTTTGATTTGCAACAAAGTTGACCATGATAAAGCAAATATCCTGGTGTAGGATTCGGCTTTTAAGACCTCTAGAAAAAGCCTCTGAGAAAGAATAAACAATAGAGGCGATAAAGGGTCACCTTGTTTGATACCATGAGAATTGATCATGATTTCAAACCCCAATGAGAAAAAGATATTCATTAGAGACTGGACAAAATGCATGTGAAAACCAAATTTAAGAAGGAGCTGTTGCAGAAATATCCATTCCACTCGATCAAAAACTTTCATCAGATCTAAAACCTTAAGTATAAACC